>OY755038.1:170978367-171282765 GCA_963576565.1 Aspidapion aeneum | reverse complement strand
AGACATACAGACAGACATACAGACAGACATACAGACAGACATACAGACAGACATACAGACAGACATACAGACAGACATACAGACAGACAGACAGACAGACATACAGACAGACATACAGACAGACATACAGACAGACATACAGACAGACATACAGACAGACATACAGACAGACATACAGACAGACATACAGACAGACATACAGACAGACATACAGACAGACATACAGACAGACATACAGACAGACATACAGACAGACATACAGACAGACATACAGACAGACATACAGACAGACATACAGACAGACATACAGACAGACATACAGACAGACATACAGACAGACATACAGACAGACATACAGACATACAGACAGACAGACAGACATACAGACAGACATACAGACAGACATACAGACAGACAGACAGACAGACAGACAGACAGACAGACAGACAGACAGACAGACAGACAGACAGACAGACAGACAGACAGACAGACAGACAGACAGACAGACATACAGACAGACATACAGACAGACAGACAGACAGACAGACAGACATACAGACAGACAGACAGACATACAGACAGACAGACATACAGACAGACATACAGACAGACATACAGACAGACATACAGACAGACATACAGACAGACATACAGACAGACATACAGACATACAGACAGACATACAGACAGACAGACAGACATACAGACAGACATACAGACAGACATACAGACAGACATACAGACAGACATACAGACAGACATACAGACAGACATACAGACAGACATACAGACAGACATACAGACAGACATACAGACAGACATACAGACAGACATACAGACAGACATACAGACAGACATACAGACAGACATACAGACAGACATACAGACAGACATACAGACAGACATACAGACAGACATACAGACAGACATACAGACAGACATACAGACAGACATACAGACAGACATACAGACAGACATACAGACAGACATACAGACAGACATACAGACAGACATACAGACAGACATACAGACAGACATACAGACAGACATACAGACAGACATACAGACAGACATACAGACAGACATACAGACAGACAGACATACAGACAGACATACAGACAGACATACAGACAGACATACAGACAGACATACAGACAGACATACAGACAGACATACAGACAGACATACAGACAGACATACAGACAGACATACAGACAGACATACAGACAGACATACAGACAGACATACAGACAGACATACAGACAGACATACAGACAGACATACAGACAGACATACAGACAGACATACAGACAGACATACAGACAGACATACAGACAGACATACAGACAGACATACAGACAGACATACATACAGACAGACATACAGACAGACATACAGACAGACATACAGACAGACATACAGACATACAGACATACAGACAGACATACAGACAGACAGACAGACAGACAGACATACAGACAGACATACAGACAGACATACAGACAGACATACAGACAGACATACAGACAGACATACAGACAGACATACAGACAGACATACAGACAGACATACAGACAGACAGACATACAGACAGACAGACAGACATACAGACAGACATACAGACAGACATACAGACAGACATACAGACAGACATACAGACAGACATACAGACAGACATACAGACAGACATACAGACAGACATACAGACAGACATACAGACAGACATACAGACAGACATACAGACAGACATACAGACAGACATACAGACAGACATACAGACAGACATACAGACAGACATACAGACATACAGACATACAGACAGACATACAGACAGACATACAGACAGACATACAGACAGACATACAGACAGACAGACATACAGACAGACAGACAGACAGACAGACAGACAGACAGACAGACAGACAGACAGACAGACAGACAGACAGACAGACAGACAGACAGACAGACAGACAGACAGACAGACAGACAGACAGACAGACAGACAGACAGACATACAGACAGACATACAGACATACAGACAGACAGACAGACAGACAGACAGACATACAGACAGACAGACATACAGACAGACATACAGACAGACATACAGACAGACATACAGACAGACATACAGACAGACATACAGACAGACATACAGACATACAGACAGACATACAGATAGACATACAGATAGACATACAGACAGACAGACAGACATACAGACAGACATACAGACAGACATACAGACAGACATACAGACAGACATACAGACAGACATACAGACAGACATACAGACAGACATACAGACAGACATACAGACAGACATACAGACAGACATACAGACAGACATACAGACAGACATACAGACAGACATACAGACAGACATACAGACAGACATACAGACAGACATACAGACAGACATACAGACAGACATACAGACAGACATACAGACAGACATACAGACAGACATACAGACAGACATACAGACAGACATACAGACAGACATACAGACAGACATACAGACAGACATACAGACAGACAGACATACAGACAGACATACAGACAGACATACAGACAGACATACAGACAGACAGACATACAGACAGACATACAGACAGACATACAGACAGACATACAGACAGACAGACATACAGACAGACATACAGACAGACATACAGACAGACATACAGACAGACATACAGACAGACATACAGACAGACATACAGACAGACATACAGACAGACATACAGACAGACATACAGACAGACATACAGACAGACATACAGACAGACATACAGACAGACATACAGACAGACATACAGACAGACATACAGACAGACATACAGACAGACATACAGACAGACATACAGACAGACATACAGACAGACATACAGACAGACATACAGACAGACATACAGACAGACATACAGACAGACATACAGACAGACATACAGACAGACATACAGACAGACATACAGACAGACATACAGACAGACATACAGACAGACATACAGACAGACATACAGACAGACATACAGACAGACATACAGACAGACATACAGACAGACATACAGACAGACATACAGACAGACATACAGACAGACATACAGACAGACATACAGACATACAGACAGACATACAGACAGACATACAGACAGACATACAGACAGACATACAGACAGACATACAGACAGACATACAGACAGACATACAGACAGACATACAGACAGACATACAGACAGACATACAGACAGACATACAGACAGACATACAGACAGACATACAGACAGACATACAGACAGACATACAGACAGACATACAGACAGACATACAGACAGACATACAGACAGACATACAGACAGACATACAGACAGACATACAGACAGACATACAGACAGACATACAGACAGACATACAGACAGACATACAGACAGACATACAGACAGACATACAGACAGACATACAGACAGACATACAGACAGACATACAGACAGACATACAGACAGACATACAGACAGACATACAGACAGACATACAGACAGACATACAGACAGACATACAGACAGACATACAGACAGACATACAGACAGACATACAGACAGACATACAGACAGACATACAGACAGACATACAGACAGACATACAGACAGACATACAGACAGACATACAGACAGACATACAGACAGACATACAGACAGACATACAGACAGACATACAGACAGACATACAGACAGACATACAGACAGACAGACAGACAGACATACAGACAGACATACAGACAGACATACAGACATACAGACATACAGACAGACATACAGACAGACATACAGACAGACATACAGACAGACATACAGACAGACATACAGACAGACATACAGACAGACAGACAGACAGACAGACAGACAGACAGACAGACAGACAGACAGACAGACAGACAGACAGACATACAGACAGACAGACAGACAGACAGACAGACAGACAGACAGACATACAGACAGACATACAGACAGACATACAGACAGACATACAGACAGACATACAGACAGACATACAGACAGACATACAGACAGACAGACATACAGACATACAGACAGACAGACATACAGACAGACATACAGACAGACATACAGACAGACATACAGACAGACATACAGACAGACATACAGACAGACATACAGACAGACATACAGACAGACATACAGACAGACATACAGACAGACATACAGACAGACATACAGACAGACATACAGACAGACATACAGACAGACATACAGACAGACATACAGACAGACATACAGACAGACATACAGACAGACATACAGACAGACAGACAGACATACAGACATACAGACAGACATACAGACAGACATACAGACAGACATACAGACAGACATACAGACAGACATACAGACAGACATACAGACAGACATACAGACAGACATACAGACAGACATACAGACAGACAGACAGACATACAGACAGACATACAGACAGACATACAGACAGACATACAGACAGACATACAGACAGACATACAGACAGACATACAGACAGACATACAGACAGACATACAGACAGACATACAGACAGACATACAGACAGACATACAGACAGACAGACATACAGACAGACATACAGACAGACATACAGACAGACATACAGACAGACATACAGACAGACATACAGACAGACATACAGACAGACATACAGACAGACATACAGACAGACATACAGACAGACATACAGACAGACATACAGACAGACATACAGACAGACATACAGACAGACATACAGACAGACATACAGACAGACATACAGACAGACATACAGACAGACATACAGACAGACATACAGACAGACATACAGACAGACATACAGACAGACATACAGACAGACATACAGACAGACATACAGACAGACATACAGACAGACATACAGACAGACATACAGACAGACATACAGACAGACATACAGACAGACATACAGACAGACATACAGACAGACATACAGACAGACATACAGACAGACATACAGACAGACATACAGACAGACATACAGACAGACATACAGACAGACATACAGACAGACATACAGACAGACATACAGACAGACATACAGACAGACATACAGACAGACATACAGACAGACATACAGACAGACATACAGACAGACATACAGACAGACATACAGACAGACATACAGACAGACATACAGACAGACATACAGACAGACATACAGACAGACATACAGACAGACATACAGACAGACATACAGACAGACATACAGACAGACATACAGACAGACATACAGACAGACATACAGACAGACATACAGACAGACATACAGACAGACATACAGACAGACATACAGACAGACATACAGACAGACATACAGACAGACATACAGACAGACATACAGACAGACATACAGACAGACATACAGACAGACATACAGACAGACATACAGACAGACATACAGACAGACATACAGACAGACATACAGACAGACATACAGACAGACATACAGACAGACATACAGACAGACATACAGACAGACATACAGACAGACATACAGACAGACATACAGACAGACATACAGACAGACATACAGACAGACATACATACAGACAGACATACAGACAGACATACAGACAGACATACAGACAGACATACAGACAGACATACAGACAGACATACAGACAGACAGACAGACATACAGACAGACATACAGACAGACATACAGACAGACATACAGACAGACATACATACAGACAGACATACAGACAGACATACAGACAGACATACAGACAGACATACAGACAGACATACAGACAGACATACAGACAGACAGACATACAGACAGACATACAGACAGACATACAGACAGACATACAGACAGACATACAGACAGACATACAGACAGACATACAGACAGACATACAGACAGACATACAGACAGACATACAGACAGACATACAGACAGACATACAGACAGACATACAGACAGACATACAGACAGACATACAGACAGACAGACAGACAGACATACAGACAGACATACAGACAGACATACAGACAGACATACAGACAGACATACAGACAGACATACAGACAGACATACAGACAGACATACAGACAGACATACAGACAGACATACAGACAGACATACAGACAGACATACAGACAGACATACAGACAGACATACAGACAGACATACAGACAGACATACAGACAGACATACAGACAGACATACAGACAGACATACAGACAGACATACAGACAGACATACAGACATACAGACATACAGACAGACATACAGACAGACATACAGACAGACATACAGACAGACAGACATACAGACAGACATACAGACAGACAGACAGACAGACAGACATACAGACAGACATACAGACAGACATACAGACAGACATACAGACAGACATACAGACAGACATACAGACAGACAGACAGACAGACAGACAGACAGACAGACATACAGACAGACAGACAGACATACAGACAGACATACAGACAGACATACAGACAGACATACAGACATACAGACAGACATACAGACAGACATACAGACAGACATACAGACAGACATACAGACATACAGACAGACATACAGACAGACAGACAGACATACAGACAGACATACAGACAGACATACAGACAGACATACAGACAGACATACAGACAGACATACAGACAGACATACAGACAGACATACAGACAGACATACAGACAGACATACAGACAGACATACAGACAGACATACAGACAGACATACAGACAGACATACAGACAGACATACAGACAGACATACAGACAGACATACAGACAGACATACAGACAGACATACAGACAGACATACAGACAGACATACAGACAGACATACAGACAGACATACAGACAGACATACAGACAGACATACAGACAGACATACAGACAGACATACAGACAGACATACAGACAGACATACAGACAGACATACAGACAGACATACAGACAGACATACAGACAGACATACAGACAGACATACAGACAGACATACAGACAGACAGACAGACAGACAGACAGACATACAGACAGACATACAGACAGACATACAGACAGACATACAGACAGACATACAGACAGACATACAGACAGACATACAGACAGACATACAGACAGACATACAGACAGACATACAGACAGACATACAGACAGACATACAGACAGACATACAGACAGACATACAGACAGACATACAGACAGACATACAGACAGACATACAGACAGACATACAGACAGACATACAGACAGACATACAGACAGACATACAGACAGACATACAGACAGACATACAGACAGACATACAGACAGACATACAGACAGACATACAGACAGACATACAGACATACAGACAGACATACAGACAGACATACAGACAGACATACAGACAGACATACAGACAGACATACAGACAGACATACAGACAGACATACAGACAGACATACATACAGACAGACATACAGACAGACATACAGACAGACATACAGACAGACATACAGACAGACATACAGACAGACATACAGACAGACAGACAGACATACAGACAGACATACAGACAGACATACAGACAGACATACAGACAGACATACAGACAGACATACAGACAGACATACAGACAGACATACAGACAGACATACAGACAGACATACAGACAGACATACAGACAGACAGACAGACAGACAGACATACAGACAGACAGACATACAGACAGACATACAGACAGACATACAGACAGACATACAGACAGACATACAGACAGACATACAGACAGACATACAGACAGACATACAGACATACAGACAGACAGACATACAGACAGACATACAGACAGACATACAGACAGACATACAGACAGACATACAGACAGACATACAGACAGACATACAGACAGACATACAGACAGACATACAGACAGACATACAGACAGACATACAGACAGACATACAGACAGACATACAGACAGACATACAGACAGACATACAGACAGACATACAGACAGACATACAGACAGACATACAGACAGACATACAGACAGACATACAGACAGACATACAGACAGACATACAGACAGACATACAGACAGACATACAGACAGACATACAGACAGACATACAGACAGACATACAGACAGACATACAGACAGACATACAGACAGACATACAGACAGACATACAGACAGACATACAGACAGACATACAGACAGACATACAGACAGACATACAGACAGACATACAGACATACAGACAGACATACAGACAGACATACAGACAGACATACAGACAGACATACAGACAGACATACAGACAGACATACAGACAGACATACAGACAGACATACAGACAGACATACAGACAGACAGACATACAGACAGACATACAGACAGACATACAGACAGACATACAGACAGACATACAGACAGACATACAGACAGACATACAGACAGACATACAGACAGACATACAGACAGACATACAGACAGACATACAGACAGACATACAGACAGACATACAGACAGACATACAGACAGACATACAGACAGACATACAGACAGACATACAGACAGACATACAGACAGACATACAGACAGACAGACAGACAGACATACAGACATACAGACAGACATACAGACATACAGACATACAGACAGACATACAGACAGACATACAGACAGACATACAGACAGACATACAGACAGACAGACAGACAGACAGACAGACAGACAGACAGACAGACAGACAGACAGACAGACAGACAGACAGACAGACAGACAGACAGACAGACAGACAGACAGACAGACAGACAGACAGACAGACAGACAGACAGACAGACATACAGACAGACAGACAGACAGACAGACATACAGACAGACAGACATACAGACAGACATACAGACAGACATACAGACAGACATACAGACAGACATACAGACAGACATACAGACATACAGACAGACATACAGACAGACATACAGACAGACATACAGACAGACAGACAGACAGACATACAGACAGACATACAGACAGACATACAGACAGACATACAGACAGACATACAGACAGACATACAGACAGACATACAGACAGACATACAGACAGACATACAGACAGACATACAGACAGACATACAGACAGACATACAGACAGACATACAGACAGACATACAGACAGACATACAGACAGACATACAGACAGACAGACATACAGACAGACATACAGACAGACAGACATACAGACAGACATACAGACAGACATACAGACAGACATACAGACAGACATACAGACAGACATACAGACAGACATACAGACAGACATACAGACAGACATACAGACAGACATACAGACAGACAGACATACAGACAGACATACAGACAGACAGACAGACAGACAGACAGACATACAGACAGACATACAGACAGACATACAGACAGACATACAGACAGACATACAGACAGACATACAGACAGACATACAGACAGACATACAGACAGACATACAGACAGACAGACAGACAGACAGACAGACATACAGACAGACATACAGACATACAGACATACAGACAGACATACAGACAGACAGACATACAGACAGACATACAGACAGACATACAGACAGACATACAGACAGACAGACAGACATACAGACAGACATACAGACAGACATACAGCAGACAGACATACAGACAGACATACAGACAGACATACAGACAGACATACAGACAGACATACAGACAGACATACAGACAGACATACAGACAGACATACAGACAGACATACAGACAGACATACAGACAGACATACAGACAGACATACAGACAGACATACAGACAGACATACAGACAGACATACAGACAGACATACAGACAGACATACAGACAGACATACAGACAGACATACAGACAGACATACAGACAGACATACAGACAGACATACAGACAGACATACAGACAGACATACAGACAGACATACAGACAGACATACAGACAGACATACAGACAGACAGACATACAGACATACAGACAGACATACAGACAGACATACAGACAGACATACAGACAGACATACAGACAGACATACAGACAGACATACAGACAGACATACAGACAGACATACAGACAGACATACAGACAGACATACAGACAGACATACAGACAGACATACAGACAGACATACAGACAGACATACAGACAGACATACAGACAGACATACAGACAGACATACAGACAGACATACAGACAGACATACAGACAGACATACAGACAGACAGACATACAGACAGACATACAGACAGACATACAGACAGACATACAGACAGACATACATACAGACAGACATACAGACAGACATACAGACAGACATACAGACAGACATACAGACAGACAGACATACAGACAGACATACAGACAGACATACAGACAGACATACAGACAGACATACAGACAGACATACAGACAGACATACAGACAGACATACAGACAGACAGACATACAGACATACAGACATACAGACATACAGACATACAGACAGACATACAGACAGACATACAGACAGACATACAGACAGACATACAGACAGACATACAGACAGACATACAGACAGACAGACATACAGACAGACATACAGACAGACATACAGACAGACATACAGACAGACATACAGACAGACATACAGACAGACATACAGACAGACATACAGACAGACATACAGACAGACATACAGACAGACATACAGACAGACATACAGACAGACATACAGACAGACATACAGACAGACATACAGACAGACATACAGACAGACATACAGACAGACATACAGACAGACATACAGACAGACATACAGACAGACATACAGACAGACATACAGACAGACATACAGACAGACATACAGACAGACATACAGACAGACATACAGACAGACATACAGACAGACATACAGACAGACATACAGACAGACATACAGACAGACATACAGACAGACATACAGACAGACATACAGACAGACATACAGACAGACATACAGACAGACATACAGACAGACATACAGACAGACATACAGACAGACATACAGACAGACATACAGACAGACATACAGACAGACATACAGACAGACATACAGACAGACATACAGACAGACATACAGACAGACATACAGACAGACATACAGACAGACATACAGACAGACATACAGACAGACATACAGACAGACATACAGACAGACATACAGACAGACATACAGACAGACATACAGACAGACATACAGACAGACATACAGACAGACATACAGACAGACATACAGACAGACATACAGACAGACATACAGACAGACATACAGACAGACATACAGACAGACATACAGACAGACATACAGACAGACATACAGACAGACATACAGACAGACATACAGACAGACATACAGACAGACATACAGACAGACATACAGACAGACATACAGACAGACATACAGACAGACATACAGACAGACATACAGACAGACATACAGACAGACATACAGACAGACATACAGACAGACATACAGACAGACATACAGACAGACATACAGACAGACATACAGACAGACATACAGACAGACATACAGACAGACATACAGACAGACATACAGACAGACATACAGACAGACATACAGACAGACATACAGACAGACATACAGACAGACATACAGACAGACATACAGACAGACATACAGACAGACATACAGACAGACATACAGACAGACATACAGACAGACATACAGACAGACATACAGACAGACATACAGACAGACATACAGACAGACATACAGACAGACATACAGACAGACATACAGACAGACATACAGACAGACATACAGACAGACATACAGACATACAGACAGACATACAGACAGACATACAGACAGACATACAGACAGACATACAGACAGACATACAGACAGACATACAGACAGACATACAGACAGACATACAGACAGACATACAGACAGACATACAGACAGACAGACAGACATACAGACAGACATACAGACAGACATACAGACAGACATACAGACAGACATACAGACAGACATACAGACAGACATACAGACAGACATACAGACAGACATACAGACAGACATACAGACAGACATACAGACAGACATACAGACAGACATACAGACAGACATACAGACAGACATACAGACAGACATACAGACAGACATACAGACAGACATACAGACAGACATACAGACAGACATACAGACAGACATACAGACAGACATACAGACAGACATACAGACAGACATACAGACAGACATACAGACAGACAGACAGACAGACAGACAGACAGACAGACATACAGACAGACAGACAGACAGACATACAGACAGACATACAGACAGACATACAGACAGACATACAGACAGACATACAGACAGACATACAGACAGACAGACAGACATACAGACAGACATACAGACAGACATACAGACAGACATACAGACAGACATACAGACAGACATACAGACAGACATACAGACATACAGACAGACATACAGACAGACATACAGACAGACATACAGACAGACAGACAGACAGACAGACAGACAGACAGACATACAGACAGACAGACAGACAGACATACAGACAGACATACAGACAGACATACAGACAGACATACAGACAGACATACAGACAGACATACAGACAGACAGACAGACATACAGACAGACATACAGACAGACATACAGACAGACATACAGACAGACATACAGACAGACATACAGACAGACATACAGACAGACATACAGACAGACATACAGACAGACATACAGACAGACATACAGACAGACAGACATACAGACAGACATACAGACAGACATACAGACAGACATACAGACAGACATACAGACAGACATACAGACATACATACAGACAGACATACAGACAGACATACAGACAGACATACAGACAGACATACAGACAGACATACAGACAGACATACAGACAGACAGACAGACAGACATACAGACAGACATACAGACAGACAGACAGACAGACATACAGACAGACAGACAGACAGACAGACACACGGCGCGACAAAAAAGTTTCAAAATCATCTGAAACGCAAAGATATATAAAAAATTTTAAAATCGGAGCAACTTTTTTTTTCTTGAAAAAATTAGGATCACCATAGCTCACACTACTATAATAGTATATGAGCTAATATGCATCGGATCAAAAATTGGTGGATTACGAGCGAAGTGACAATTGTATTTATTTAATGAATTGTTTTTTAATAAATTCATGAGCAAGGTTTAATTAAAAGTATTCTTTTTTAGTATTTGGGGGCGATTTTTAGCTTATTTAGTGTATCAAAATTCCTGGTCTGTCAATTTTTACTACTGATTTGTACTTTTTATTCCTAACCTGCCACTTTTCATTTGTGATTTTTATTTTTTGTCTCTGATTGCTTAAATATTTTTATAGGCCATACATGAACCTGAAACTTATGTATTTACCAGATTTTGATATTTTATTAAATGAACTTATTTGTGGGTTGAAAAAATTTGCGTCTAGGTCAATTACTTTAAATAGTATATTATATACGAAGGGATAAAAGAATTACTTAACTTTTTTTTGGTATTTTTTTTTTTTTGGATTGACTTTTTTTTTGGATTTTTACGTTTATCTCTGATCAGTCACTTTTTATCCTGATATTTACTTTTTATCCCTGATTTATAACTTTACTTCACGGAGATAAAAAAATTACATTTTGATCCCTAAATACGGAATAAAAAGTGCGAAAAATATAATACCCAATGGAGTAGATAGCAATCTAAAAACTCACTCTTATATCTCTAGTTCCTCATCGACGCATTGCAGAAACTTCGATATTATCAAAACACAATTTTTAGTGAAAAGAAAAATTATTAAGCATTTAGCCCCCTAACACAAAAACTATGCATCGGATAAAAAATTGGTGGGTTACGAGCTAAGTGACAAAGTCTTTAACACATCCAAATTTTAGCGAAACCCACCCGAAAACTAGACCGTTTCAATAGTGCGGAATCCTTTTTAACTTTTCTGGAGTTTCGAGTCTTTATAGAAACAGGAGGAAATTGTTTTCCATTACAAGATTCCATAGTATCAACCGCAGTTTAACATGTCAAACAGTCTTTTTGCTATACAGTGGGGGACCCAAATATATATATAAATTTTTTTGGTATCATATTTGAGGCACCATTAATTAATCTTAAAATAGGTTTAGAGGAAAAAAATTAAGATTTAAAGTTTAGTCATAAGGAAAGTACCTTTCTCGGTTGGTGCAGGTGGCTCTGGAATCGGGGTTGTAACTGGTTCATCTTTTTGAGGCTGTTGATTTACAATATCTGTTTTAACTGAGGATGAAGATGCACTCTCATCAGTTGCAGAAGTTATCGCTGAAGAGGGATTTGATGAAGCTGTTTCTTGACCAGTCACATTCAACACCACAAAAGCGAAAGTTGCAGCGAAAAAAAAAGCATTATTAGTAGCCATTGTAAACTTTAACGGACTTTTAGAAGGCGCACAATAGAATTTTGTCGGTCGCCTGAAGGGACGGAATTGCCGGTCGAATAATGAGCGCAGTAGGTGAACGGATAGAGGAATAAACCTGATGAATAAACCAAGGCACGAAGGCGAAGGTTCAGAATATTGGTGTATGCGTTGTATTTCCGACCCAAGTCCGTAGATGGATTAACAGTAAAATAGACTTTTTATAACTACATTTAAGAATGGCGAAATTGCAGATTTTTGATTTAGTAAAAAAGTATACGTGGGCTGTCTATTATATTATATAGAACATAGAGGCCGACACTGATAGAATCCCACATAGCACAATCACGTATTTAACACGTAACCCACTTTGCTTTTCTTCAGTTCATATCAATCATTCTCTATTAGATCTCTAAGAATCCTACCGTACAATCTAGTTAGATTACTGGTTACTGAACTTCCTGTGTAATTGCTGCAATCCAGCTTGTTTCCTTTTTTTATTATGTATTAGGGATATGAATGCAATTTTCTAATTATCATGTACTGTTTGCATTAATTGATAATATATGTGAGATTTTCTAGGAGTTCCTTTGATCCATATGTGCGGATTTCAGTGTATGTTTCTCCAGGTCCGCTACCATTTCCGCGTCGAAGCTTTTTAATACTATTCTTTATCAATTCTATTATATATACTCGAATTTTTGAGCAATTTTCGCAATTAAAATATTTCGGAACCAATGATGTGACTTTGAAAATTTTTTTTGCAGACTACATCGTTTCATGCTTAACGACCTCATTTTTCAAAAAAAAAAATTATCCTAACAGGTAATTTGACAGAAGGAGTTAAATGCAGGTGTAGCAAGACTGACAAAGTTTAAGTATCTCCCATTTGGTTAAATAAAAATTCAAACCTTTTAAACCATCAAAAGGATGGATAAGGGAGTCGAAAAAAAAAATTATCAAATTTTCTGTTTTGGGTTTAGTTTTCGAGTTATTAATTTTTTTCCCATAAGTTGCTTTTTCTGAGTTTTTCGTTTCACGTTTTTACTTATCATGACATTAAATAATCAAATTTTGAGATATAAGAGCCAATTGACTCCACATTCGCCGTTAATTTTAGAACGTTTAGGGATCGGCACCAGAGGCGTGCAAAATAAAATTTAATTTTTTTGGTAAAACAAATTTTTTTTTAAAATCAAAATGGAAGAAAAAACCCAATAAATAAAAGATTTATAATTTAAATTAAAAATTAAAAAAAACCTAAATTAAAAATAAAGTATTTAAATTTACCTACATAAGTTGTTTGGTCAAATTATTGGAATATTTGCAAAATATATAACTTTGCCTCAAAATATTCAAAATCCATCAAATTCGGATAAAAACCTTAGTCAAAATTTTTGTTCAAAACCCTTCATATTGAAGGAAAGCCTTTAAATTTAGCAACACTGCCACAAGTAGCGTATTCTACTTACTTTTCTGAACCGCGAATGAAATCACCCGCGCTAAGTCTAGGGCAAGTCGTGGTTGGTAACTCCAATCTGTGGCAATTAGGCAAAAGTTGATAACTCATTTTTCGTATTTTATAGGAACATGATTTTTTACAATTACATTTTTGTTGTAATACCTTTTGTTATAGCTATATGTTATTTTTCTGTGATGATACAGGTACCTACTATCTATGTGAAAAATTCTCAAAAATGCAAAAAAGTGAGTTATCCACTTTTGTCAAATGGCCACAGAAATGAATGTGTTATTTAATAAATAAATTGAGACACATTCATGTCAAAGATGAGACTCGAACCTCCAAGACTGGTAACTCAGAACTCCTAATACTAACAGAGGTAAATATTATTAAAGGCAAAAGCAACTTGTAGTCAAACAACCTGACGAAAAAAAAAAATAACAAATTTTCTGTTTTGGGTTTAGTTTTCGAGATATTAATTTTTTTCCCAAAAGTTGCTTTTTCTGAGTTTCTCGTTTGACGTTTGTACTTATCATGACATTAAATAATCAAATTTTGAGGTATAAGAGCCAACTGACTCCACATTCGCCGTTAATTTTAGAACGTTTAGGGATCGGCACCAGAGGCGTGCAAAATAGATAGAATTTAATTTTTTTGGTAAAAATTTCGATTTTAGTGCCTCTAGCGGTGTTGGACACATATTTCCGTTTCACTAACCATGTTTTTGTAATATTTGCTTTCTTTTGTCGAAACGGTTTTTTAATTTTCACTGAATAATCACCATTGGCGTAAGTACGATTTTTTTCAAAAATCCTTGTTAATCAGTAGAAACAGATTGTATCCGGCATAAAGAGTTAAAAAAAAAGAGAATTTATTGGGTTTTGGCTTTTAACGATATTCTGCCATAAATTAAATGATATTTAAACCAGCAATAGCAGGCAATAGTCCAAGAGATAACTGCAGTAATATTTGTTAAGCATGTTAGCGTTATCCAAATTCAACTTTTGGAAAAAATATCTCGAAAATTAAACTCAAAATAGAAAATTTGAGAATTAAATTTTTTTGACTCTTCTTAACCGTCTTTTTAATGGTTTAAAAGGTTTGAAAAAAAAATATATTTTCTACGAAATGGGAGACAGCCAAACTTTGTCAATTTTGTTAAAACTGCATTTAACTCCTGCTGTCAAATTACCTGTTCAAATTCCAATTGTATTTAGAAAAAGTTATCAAAATCGCATACTGGCTTTATAATAATTTCTTTCCGAAAATTGCCCAAAAATTCGGGTGCGTCACTTCAATTTTTATAATTTCTACATTATTTTGTTATTATCTATGCAAAAACACAATAAGGATCCCCTCGATGGTCTGTTGCTCGCCAACTCTGTTACTCAACGGAAAACTTTGCAAAGAGGCGTCATCCTTTCTAGCCCCGAACTTGAAAGAATGGTCTCTTGGCACAGGTACAGAAAACGGACAGGCAAACGACAATTGGTCTGTGGACCCGCAGAATTAGATTGGTGTCAGAAATAAATTTTCGCATATGCAGTCCTAGAATCCAACTTTTAAGAATAGTAGAGAAAATCGATTTTTCCGCACGCAAATGCCGCTAGATGTTGATGTTAATCATATGTTATCCGGCTGATGATGATAAGGCAATTCGCCGAGGCTTATTCGTCGCGGGGATAATTTTTTAAAAATTTTGTTTTATAAATTAGTTTTTGAAAAAACTACTTATTATTTTTAAAAATATGTATGTATTTTCCAAAAAAAAAACAATTTTCTGCGGTCCGATTCGCCTCGAGGATAATTTTTTAAAAATTTTATTTTATAAATTAGTTTTTGGGTGCGGCCATGTTTAAAAATATGTATGTGTTTTCCAAAAAAAAATGTTTTTAATAATAAAATTTATAACTTTAATTTTAAAATTAAAAAAATTAAAATTAAACAAATATTCTTGCGGCGAATCGTCCCCGCGGCGAATCGGACGGCGGCAAATGGGCCCGCTACAAATCGGCCCCGTCACCTCCCCGGCTGACTCAGGCATAGCAGTGACAATACATATGCGTGCTTGAAAAAATTATTAATGGAGTTAATTTCTTTAAATATTCCGATAACATTTTGTTAACTATCGTTACAGAATTAAATAATATATTTTTTTAATCTTTAACAAATTACTCATTAGAATGAGAAAAAAGTTGCTTTCATTTTTTTTTTAATAAGAATAACACACCAAATTTTATTATGTCACTGATTTTTCCTTTAATGGACTCTTTTAGTCAAGTCTGAACTATCAGTTGCTGTCAAATTGGTGTAATTTCTTACAAAAGAATGAATATATTTTTTATTTCTTACAAAAATTGAAAAAATTGATGTCTTTCCATTACTTTAGACTAATTTTGGTTTTGAAATGTTATTTATCAATATCAACTAGCAAGGTTCATAATATCGTGGAATAGGAAGAGCAACATGGTTAGTTTTCTTAAATAGAGCATCTAAGTATATTACTAAAAATTCGCTAGATCTGTTCTTTCTAATTCCAAAATTATCAAACTTGCCTTTACCTTTTACATTTTTAGAATAAAGTACAACAAATCTATCACATTTAAAAAAAAATGTTTTATCAATTAGAAAACCGATAGTTTTCTTTTTCGCATTTGGTGCTACGAAATATATAGCAAATGAATAAATATAGAAATTTATAAAAAATGTATTCCTTTATTATACCAGATAACCCTTTTCTGCAATTTATGCCTAAGGCCTTTTCCTGGAGTTTTTTTATTCTATTTTTCATTCAGGGTCGGTGGGTGTCCCCACACTAATTATTGTAATCTCTTTAATAAGTTGGACTCACATTCTAACATGTGCCTTATGATAGGATTCCTCTTTCTTCTCAACGAGATAGGTATAGTTTTTGCAAAGTCACCTGAAATGCTCTTAATACGGAGTTCTATCGATTTCATGAAATTTTGCTTCAATCTGCCCTTCAAAAGTTATCCAAATTCATATAAAATCTTTCTGGTATAATTTCAACCCTACCGACAGAGAGAGAGAGCACAAAGTATTTGTTTTCTGACCGACCCAGCACAGGTGGATAGACGGCACCTGATTGGCAGATTTTTTTGAGATGCGCTTTTAATTGCTTTCGGGTGAGCTTTTCGGGACCCCTTTAGTCGGCAGTATTCAGAGTTAGAAAATAAATCAGTGTCGCTTCTGTAGGTGTAGGAATAGAAAGTTTTATTATCTATTTTTATTTCTTTAGTTTACGCCATAATTAAATGAAATAATTTTCATGAGTGTATCTACCGCCGCCCATGTCACTTTCTTTAAAGGATATGCCGATGGTCGGCTTTAACCTTTGTTCAACTGACTTTGCAAAAACTATATAAGGTAGTTCTGAATTAATATTTATACTTGTCAGGTGTTCATTCAGCCGGCTATGTCCATTTATAATTCCTATTACCTCTACATCGTCGTTTAGCGTGAGTCGTCTAATTCTTTTGTCGGTCTGTTCCGTCTTCCCAGGAGTTTGTCGGTGAATCCTGGTTCTGCTCTGCACTCCTCTCTTGGTTATTCTTAGAACCACACGTTTATCAATCATAATAATCTACCCTGCTTGCCTGTCTTGGTAACTCTTCTTAATTCTCCAAGGTCTGCGGGCTTTTCTGACCGACAAGCAACTGAGCCGGTCTAGGACAACCGGGCGCCGCAAACTCGGCGCCGCCAACTGGGCGCCGGGCCAACTCGGCGCCGCCAACTGGGCGCCGGCCAACTCGGCGCCGGACTAAATTTATTTTTTTTTTGGTGAAATGTGTAGATGCAAAACAAAATATATTATTTATATAAAAACATCTTTAAAAAATCCTTACACAATTTTTTTGAAATTTGTTTTTGTTAAGTAAAGTTAAATCCATTAAGTCGACGGTTGAATCTTGGTAGTTGTAGTGTTTGGTAACCTGGTAACACTACAATTTTCGTTTTTTATTACAACAATGGCGGATCCAAAAATCAAAATGGCGGTTCCAAGTTTGCTGATTTTCATATTTACTAACCGATTTGTCTCAAACTTGAAATATTACATTGCTTGAGGTCATTAAACACAATTTTTAACTCAAACTTAAAAAAAACAAAATGGCGGATCCAAAATGGCGGATTTTCTTATTTACCAACCGATTTTTCTCAAACTTGAAATATTACATTGCTTGAGGTCATTTAACACAATATTTTACTCAAACTTAAAAAAACAAAATGGCGGATCCAAAATGCCATCGCTATACACATCGGTTCATAAATAAGAAAGTCCGCCATTTTGGATCGGCCATTTTGATTTATTTAAGTTTGAGTTAAAAATTGTGTTAAATGACCTCAAGCAATGTAATATTTCAAGTTTGAGACAAATCGGTTGGTAAATAAGAAAATCCGCCATTTTGGATCCGCCATTTTGATTTTCTAGGGTTTGAGTAAAAAATTTTGTTAAATGACCTCAAGCAATGTAATATTTTAAGATTGAGACAAATCGGTTAGAAAATAAGAAAATCCGGCATTTTGGATCCGGCATTTTGTTTTTTTTAAGTTTGAGTCAAAAATTGTGTTAAATGCCCTCAAGCAATGTAATATTTCAAGTTTGAGACAAATCGGTTAATAAATAAGAAAATCCGGCATTTTGGATCCGCCAATTTGTTTTTCTTTTAAGTTTGAGTAAAAAAGTGTGTTAAATGCCCTCAAGCAATGTAATATTTCAAGTTTGAGACAAATCGGTTAGTAAATAAGAAAATCCGGCATTTTGGATCCGCCATTTTGTTTTTTTTAAGTTTGAGTAAAAAATTTTGTTAAATGACCTCAAGCAAGGTAATATTTCAAGTTTGAGACAAATCGGTTTGTAAATAACAAAAAACCGCCATGTTGGATCTGCCATTTTGTTTTTTTTTTAAGGTTGAGTAAAAAATTGTGTTAGATGACCTCAAGCAATGTAATATTTTAAGTTTGAGACAAATCGGTTAGTAAATAACAAAAAACCGCCATTTTGGATCCGCCATTTTGTTTTTTTTAAGTTTGAGTAAAAAATTTTGTTAAATGCCCTCAACCAATGTAATATTTCAAGTTTGAGACAAATCGGTTAGTAAATAAGAAAATCCGGCATTTTGGATCCGCCATTTTGTTTTTTTTTAAGTTTGAGTAAAAAATTTTGTTAAATGACCTCAAGCAATGTAATATTTTAAGATTGAGACAAATCGGTTAGTAAATAAGAAAATCCGGCATTTTGGATCCGGCATTTTGTTTTTTTAAGTTTGAGTAAAAAATTGTGTTAAATGCCCTCAAGCAATGTAATATTTCAAGTTTGAGACAAATCGGTTAATAAATAAGAAAATCCGGCATTTTGGATCCGCCATTTTGTTTTTCTTTTAAGTTTGAGTAAAAAATTGTGTTAAATGCCCTCAAGCAATGTAATATTTCAAGTTTGAGACAAATCGGTTAGTAAATAAGAAAATCCGGCATTTTGGATCCGCCATTTTGTTTTTTTTAAGTTTGAGTAAAAAATTTTGTTAAATGACCTCAAGCAAGGTAATATTTCAAGTTTGAGACAAATCGGTTAGTAAATAACAAAAAACCGCCATTTTGGATCTGCCATTTTGTTTTTTTTTTAAGGTTGAGTAAAAAATTGTGTTAGATGACCTCAAGCAATGTAATATTTTAAGTTTGAGACAAATCGGTTAGTAAATAAGAAAATCCGGCGTTTTGGATCCGCCATTTTGTTTTTTTTAAGTTTGAGTAAAAAATTTTGTTAAATGACCTTAAGCAAGGTAATATTTCAAGTTTGAGACAAATCGGTTAGTAAATAAAAAACCGCCATTTTGGATCTGCCATTTTGTTTTTTTTTAAGGTTGAGTAAAAAATTGTGTTAGATGACCTCAAGCACTGTAATATTTTAAGTTTGAGACAAATCGGTTAGTAAATAAGAAAATCCGCCATTTTGGATTCGCCATTTTGATTTTTTAAAGTTTGAGTAAAAAATTTTGTTAAATGACCTCAAGCAATGTAATATTTCAAGTTTGAGACAAATCGGTTAGTAAATAAGAAAATCCGCCATTTTGTTTTTTTTTAAGTTTGAGTTAAAAATTGTGTTAAATGACCTCAAGCATTGTAATATTTCAAGTTTGAGACAAATCGGTTAGTAAATAAGAAAATCCGGCATTTTGGATCCGCCATTTTGTTTTTTTTTAAGTTTGAGTAAAAAATTTTGTTAAATGACCTCAAGCAATGTAATATTTCAAGTTTGAGACAAATCGGTTAGTAAATAAAAAAATCCGCCATTTTGATTTTTGGATCCGTCATTGTTGTAATAAAAAACGAAAATTGTAGTGTTACCAGGTTACCAAACACTACAACTACCAAGATTCAACAGTCGACTTAATGGATTTAACTTTACTTAACAAAAACAAATTTCAAAAAAATTGCGTAAAGGATTTTTTAAAGATGTTTTTATATAAAAAATATATTTTATTTTTCATCTACACATTTTATCAAAAAAAAAATTTTAGTCCGGCGCCGAAGTGGCAGGCGCCCAGTTGGCGCGCCGCGTTGGCGGCGCTCAGTTGTCCCATTCCGAACTGAGCGATATTTCTTAATGACCGGTGACTATATGGCCGAATAGTTAGCTGTTTCCCTTCTTACTTGCCATTGCCCTGTGTCCCTTAGCTTAAATTATTTTCACATCGCCTCTTTTTTGGTCCACCAGGGTTGGATAGGACAGGCGGGCAACCGGGCAAATGCCCGGTGGGCCGGTACAATTTATGACCGGTTGGGCCGCAGGCCCGATGTACCTCTTCCAAATTATTAATATTTATTTTTGTATATTTGACAATCAAACTAATTAAAACATTAAACATTTAAATTAAAAAAATCTGTATATAGTAACTCCAGGCCTGCGTTACTCGTTTGATTGTTACAGTTACTTTTATATTAAAATAAGTATAATATATCAAGGAGATATTAGGGACCTATTGCAATAAAGCCTGGCACAAGTTGGGCCGGGCACTATATTGACAGTTTCGCATTAAAAACTGACAGTTGATCTTTCAAAATTGACATACCAAAGTCGAATTTAGAAATCCATTAGTTTAGTTTCCATTAATAGTGGCGTTACTACTAATTCCGGCTCTTATAATACCCAATGGCCTAATTTTGAAAGAAGACAGCTGCCTGGCACTATTGCAATAGGTCCCTATTGTTATAATGGCACTAACTAATTAATATCTTCTTTTATACGACTGTCTTGTAAAAGGGGGTTTTGCGCACGGAGAACATGATCTGAAAATGGCATTTTGCGCACGCTGTGTGCAAAACGTTTTGCACACGCTTATGTAATTTTTGCGCACGCCTCTGTCATTTCTGCATACGGGTCTCCCGTCATTGTGATTTCTGTTGTTGTCACCCCTCAATATAAGTTGGCTTAGTTCCGTAGCAACCGTCACTGCTCGTATGTTTTGTTGATTAGATACGTCAAAAAATTGTTGAATTTTTAAAGTTTTGTTGTAAAAATGTCGGAAATAAAAACAAGTTAAATTAAAATTTGATTTTTCTTTCTTTATTAGCAGTCGTATAAAAAATATTGTAAAAAACTCGTTTGAAAACCTCTTTGCACACTCCCTCGACTTGTAGACGTCGCCTTCGGCTCAGTCTACCAAACTGTCTCGATCGTGTGCAAAGAGTCGTTATCAAACCTTGTTGTTTAAATAACTATTACAATACCAATATCCAGAAGAAAAAATCGGGAGATTAAAAAAATGTAATAAAAATATTGTTTTTTTTATTTGTGTTGCTGTTGTGAAATCGCTTTTGACACACTTTGTTGACTATTTTGGTGGGGATTGATATCCCTGATCTCCCCCTTCGGTACGGCCTTGCCAATATCTCGTATCTTAGTTGCGAAAGATCATTTTTGGTGCTAAAATACATAAAAAATCTAAGAAATCAATTAACCGATTGAAAAATCGGTATTGGGTCCAATTCAAATTAAGGGGACCATAGATAAAATTCCAGCATCAAGTTCATTATTAAAAAAGTCGTTACCATATGAAAAATTAGCATACGTGCTCTGCCCACGGTAGTTAAAAGAGCGCAAGTGACGAAAGTGTGGTTCAGAAAAAAACGACTTCAAAGTTTTAATTGTTCATAAGGCAGTACTACAGTTACTGCTATTTGTTTTTTTTTAAGTTTTTTTTCATTACATAGGACATGATGGAAAATCCGTCGAGAACAAAAACCTTAATTTGAAAAAAAATTACTTGCAGCCTTTTAACTAACGGGGCCAGTGCTGTTGTATGTTGAAATTTTGTACGTTTTTATTTTTTTTTTGAGTTTTCATTTTGTGAAAAAATTAGATATTAATTATGTTAGTAGGTACTTAGTGTTTAATATAGGCATACAGAATATAAAACTTTACAAAAATATCTAGATCACAGATATTAATAAAAAAGGAGATTTTCTGAAAGTCTTTAAACACCTTGTATCTCACAAGTTAGGATGTTTAGGACATGCATACATATGTTTATATGAAGTATTTTTTCTCAAAACGCAAATTACATCCTTTAAAATTAGCATGTTATTTAATAACAAAATCTCCATAAACAAAAAAAAATTGCCAGGGCATGTTTGTGGCATTCTCTTACACGTCGCCCCTAACAGGTTTTTGTGTTTTAGGGATGCAATCGTGTTCTGCTTCACACCACGAGTCAGTGTTGCCAGAGTTTTCTGACGACTTTCCTTCAACTAGGTGACAAAAAACGTTCATATCCTTCAAACGACGGGTCGACACCAAACCAAAAAACACTTTATACCGTGAACAATTTTTTTAAAATCAAAATGGAGGAAAAAACCCAATAAATAAGAGATTTATAACTTAAATTAAAAATTAAAAAAACCAAAATTAAAAATAAAGTAATTAAATTTACCTGCATAAGTTGTTTCGTAAAATTATTGGAATATTTGCTAAATATATAACTTTGCCTCAAAATATTCAAAATCCTTCACATTCGGATTAAAACCTTAGTCAAAATTTTTGTTCAAAACCCTTCATATTGAGGGAAAACCTTTAAATTTAGCAACACTGCCACAAGTAGCGTATTCTACTTACTTTTATAAACCGCGAATGAAATCACCCGCGCTAAGTCTAGGGCAAGTCGTGGTTGGTAACTCCAATCTATGGCAATTAGGCAAACATTGATAACTCACTTTTTCGTATTTTATAGGAAAATGATTTTTTACAATTACATTTTTGTTGTAATACCTTTTGTTATAGCTATATGTTATTTTTCTGTGATGATACAGGTACCTACTATCTATGTGAAAAATTCTCAAAAATGCAAAAAAGTGAGTTATCCACTTTCGTCAAATGGCCACAGAAATGAATGTGTTATTTAATAAATAAATTGAGACACAATCATGTCAAAGATGAGACTCAAACCTTCAAGACTGGTAACTCAGAACTCCTAAAACTAACAGAGGTAAATATTATTAAAGGCAAAAGCGACTTGTAGTCAAACAACCTGACGAAATAACCCTATCCTTTTTAATTTTAGTAAAGTTTATTTAAAACATTTTTAAAACTCTTATACTTAAACTTTCACAAAGTCGCAATTTCGTTTTGTTTTTCTTAAAAACAGTAAATATTGCATAAGTAATACGAGTGCTTAACTTTGATAAACTTTATCTTCTCGTGTTATAATCACCATAATATGCTTATTATGCAAATTACTACTTTTCAACCCTTAAAATTAAACACTTATACTGAGTTTACCAATTTTAATAAAATTTCGTAAGACTATACTTAATTAGGTTTTTCTGTCATCATTTTAAAATATGTATATTATCTGCTAAAAAATCAAATGCCTAAAATTGTTTTTCCATATCTTATTTGGTTTAAGTTGTATTACCCCAAGTAACATTATTACCACTCAAGGTTTTATTAATTTGGTTCCGAGGTAATGTAGAGGGCGCTGTTATGGCCTTTAGGATCAATTTGGCTACATAAGGGTAATTTATATTGCCAATTACCTAAAGAGGTGTTATACAACCAAAAAGTGATTTATAAGGGGAGTATAATAAAACTGATATTCCTTCTGTTCCTTTTAGATACTTTTGGTTTTATTGATTTCTGATTTATAAAGATGGTCTTATAAAACCCTTTTACCTAAAGTTTTTAAAAATAAATAAATATGAACTTTGGTCATTTAGTTTTTTTCGTTACTTTAGGTCATAACAAAAGTCCTTATATCCTTTTGTTTTTATAGTTATCAGTAGTTTAATAGTAATTATGATTATATAGGCGGCCATATAGAACCTAGTTTCCTTAAAGTTTTTAAGAGTGGTAAATATAAACTTTAGACTTTTGGTTTTTGCCATTACTTTTAGGCATTTTCAAAAGATTTTATAGGAAGGCTTAAAGGTAAACTTAATTCTTTTGTATTTATAGTTACCCATAGCTGCATATTAAATGTTATTTAAATAGACGGCCATATAAAACCTTGTTTCCTTAAGGGTTCTAACAGAAGTAAATAAATACTTTCGTGTTCTAGTTTTTTTAGGTACTTCTGGTAAAAATAATAGATATACCTAGGTACAGATTTGTACCTACCTATTGCAAGATTGATTATTTAAAGTACAATAATTAATAATTGTTGAGCTTCCGTCCTCCTGGGTAGGGTACCCAGGCCTAGATAAGGCCTGTTTAAACGGCCAATATAAGAGGTTTCCCTCCAACCTGCAGGCACAACGCACATCATTGCACTGGCCCTCTTGATTGTGTGCAAATTGCACGAGAAAAAACATTAAAAAGTGTTGAATTATACGCTTTTAATTTAACACAACACTTTAAAAAACAAATACAAAAAATTTAAGTGAGGTTATGTTGACTATGTTTACGTTCTCTTTTTTATTGGGCACTCAAAAATCCTTGTATAGAGTAACAAATAAAACCAAGTGACCACTATAAAACGATAATGGCGTATACAAAATTATCTAAAAAATATTGTAAAAATAAAATATGTATCTAGTCGTTTTAGCAGTGTTTTTTAACAATAATTTTACTTTAATTTTGATTTATGTAAACAAAACAGACTTTTTTAATTAATTATTAAATGGTGAATAGTGTAAATTAATTTTATTTTAAATATTTGTTATCTTGTTATTAAAAAACGATTAAAAAGCATTTTTGAGCAGGCGCGCTTGTTTTGAGAGCTTTTCAGATACGATTTTATCAGAAAAATAAGTCTGGCAGACAATTTGATGATCAACAAAACGACAAACTCCTCATACCTATATAGGTATATTTTTATGTGATAAAATAATTTTGGGACTCTGACATTTTTGTCAATTTTGTGACCTAAATTATTTTATATAGCCATTGTGAATCTAATATATCGCTAAAGCTTTTATAGGACAAATTCTTTAGTCTAAATGTATTATGGTATTCAACAGAATCGCCAGGATACCAAATTTAGTTTTGTAATAGAATAGAGGACGTTTCTGAGTTGCTTTTAGAACTTGGCAGAATAGCTTTAGGCTCTAAAAGGTTCTATACTGGTGGAACCGCTAGAAGGCGAAGCTGGAGCTTATTTCTTATGGTTTTATAGTAAGTTTAATACATAGGTTGCCACCACCAAATGGGGAGTCCCATTTAGGAGGTCTAAGGGGTATATAAGGGTAATGAGAACGTGCTAGCGACCAAACATTGAAACGAATGGTTTTAAGGAAAGGCGCTGGCAACCTTTTAGCTTCTGCTATAAATAAAGAAATGTTACTTGGGACATTTTAAGTGTTTTAAATATAACGAAAATAAAAGTTCTGGGAAAACTGACGAGACCTTTAACAATAAGTAGTAATAATATTATTTTGTTTACAGAGAAAAGCAGCTTTTTATTAAATAACCAAAAACCTGTTCGGAAAAACTTTATAATCTTTAATTATTTCCTTTATTCAGATTTTTTCGTGACATTTTTAAGGAAGTTTTTTAATGTTTTTTAAAAACAAATGTCTTCTGTGTGAATTTTACCCCCCATATAGCTCAAAGCAAAAAAACGTAAAAAGCACACACTTTTTCACGTTATCTTTAAAAACACGTTAAAATCAAACCGAAATAACGTGCTTTTAAAAATAGCGTTAAAAAAAGACGTATTAAACTTGAAAAAGTGTGTGTTTTTTTAAACTTTTGTGTGCTATGTGAGACTGTAGTAATCTTTAGTTTGTTTCTCGAGCTTCTTTATCGCCAATTTTAATATAATGCATGATTTGCATAACACCCTGTATATAATTGAAAGTTTTTTATATTGGCCAATATCCAGAAGGAAATTCCCTGTAGAAATGCCACAAGTCGGACGTAAAAATAAATTGTGATGCAATTGAGCTTGTCGCTAGCCAATATAGAAATATTGTCAAATAAATAAATCAAATAAAAAGTTTAAAAATTGTGAAATTTCAAAACGACGCACAGAGGGGCCGGGACCCATACAAGTTACCAAAAATATGAAACTCAGGATATAAAATTTAAGTGAAAAAAACGCTTAAAAATTATCCTCCTTGCATCTCTTTCTTTATTTAAGGCATCCATGAAAAAGTGCGTACAACAAAACAATTGATAGCGCTTGTCAAAAGTAACGTTATTTTAATTGTGTTACATATGCATTCTTTAAAGTAAAATATTTGGTACTTTCAAAGGTCATTTTCTCTGTGACAGAATTTCTTAGAACTAAAAAGTAAACGGCTAGCACTAACTACGGTAAGTATAGATTTGTTTAGTATAAATTTATTTAGTTTATTTTTTAATGTTATTTAGATAATTAAATTCTAATCAAAACGTAACAAAAATTGAGTTTTGTTTTAAAACTGTAGTTTCAGCTGTCTCAAAAGTTAAGGATCCATTCGAATCCATCACAAACTTTTATTACTTCCTTTTCTACAAAACCTCATCTTTAATGTGGTATAAGCATTTTTTGCGGTATTTTGCGGTTTAACTCAAGAAAACGATTTCCAGAGTTTCAAGCATTTTCATATTGTGTGACATTTTAACAAGCCACATTTCCGTCTAAATGTCCCACACACTATAATTTAAATTTAATAAAAAAATATCACTCTGTTTTGGTTTATTAACATCTTTGCCTAGTTAAAAAAGGGACTAAACACATTTTAGAATCACATTCTGCCAATTCTTGGGCATTTAAGCTTAAAAGATTGAAATCAGAATTGGAATAAAAAATAAGTACTTATTTTCTCCGCAACTATTTATTAATTTCCTAAAAAAATTGAATAAATATTTTTTGAGTTATAAGCTTTGGTTGTGTTATATAAACATATAGGCATACATACAGACAAAAACGCAAAATCCAAAAATGCTTCAAATTATTTTTCACAAAAGCAAAGATATATAATTTTGGTAAATTCATCGCACTTTTTGTTCTTGTAGATTTCAGTAGGATCACTATAGATAATAATTAATTATAGTCTGGTATATTGTGCGCTAAAAATGACAGGAGAAAATAAGTTTGTTATATTTTAATAAAGACAGAATTTAGAAATACCAGGGTCGAAAATTTTTTATTTAAATAAAAAAAAATAATATGTGGATTATTTTGAAATCAGCCGTCATGATATTTCGATAAAAGTAAAAGAATGTCCGTCTTTAAATTCAGAGCAAAAGTGTGAAAATGTATGTTATAGTTTAAAGAGAAGTGGAAAAAAGCTGCTAGAAATTGATTAGAAAGTAATTTAATTTCCAAAATTTGTCTATTACAAAGTATGTCGTCTGCTAACAGAGTTTACAGAATGCAGTAAAAACAGAAAACTGCACAGTTGCGAAAAAGACAATTGAGGAAATATTATATGCTGCCCAAATGGAGTTTATATTACATATTTAAGCTTCCAAACTATTAAAAGAATTATCTTTAAATCCCGATTGAGCTTCTGAATACTTTTTAACAAAAGTAGTAAAAGAAACGACTAACAATCAATTGTCATAAAATGAGGCGCTCTCGGTTCTTGTAGAAGTTGGCTTATCAAGGAATCAGTACAATCTCATCCGAGAAAAAGACAAAAGTAAATTTCCTTGCTTAAATTTGCTTTCGTTGCCTGGCTGTTCCATTAAAATTGGTGGTCGGGAATCCGAATCAAAAGACCCCCAAAAAATTATTTGGCAAAATCCATCTCCATCGTCTCCCCGCTACTTGAGATTGTGATAATTATAACGTAGTTTAGTTTTATTTTGTTGTTTTTTTTTTCCTTTAAATATACTTTTTTTAAATAGATCATTTTTACACACAACATGGGTTGTGGCTATCAAATTAAAGGTTATTTTACCTAGATAATGAAATTACAATCAGGGAACATAAGGGTTGTTGTTTTTTGAATTACTTTAAGTTTTAATATTAAATTTTGTTGCTATATGTAAGTACTGCGTTAGCGTACCGCACACCTCGGCTAGCTGCTCGTGCGACGATAATTTTTTCATTAAATTATTAATTTTAAGAATAAAAATGCGTGTATTCAATAAACATTATATGCATATAGAATTTTCGGTAACTTTTATGTGTCCCGGCCCCACTTACCATTAATTAGGGTCGCCGATCGTGAGCGCTTGGATCCATTGAGGACATTTTTTTTGATGGAAAAAGGCCAGGGGGCGTAACTGGACAGGTTAGGATAGGTTTGCCATCAATTGACAAAAGTTAACACCGATTTCGACTTCCCAAACAAAGGACTGGAGAGCTAATTTAAGAAAACAGTTTTTCGAAATAGATTTAAAAATTTTTTCAAAAAAAATGTTTTTAGACAAATTTTCTCTTGAAGAAAATATTTTTCAACATATTTTCATTTTGAAGAAAATGCTTTCGAACAAATAGTTTTTGAACAACGTGTTTTCGAACAAATTTCCGCCACCCGAATAATCGAATCGAATAATCACTTGATATTTTTTATTTTATATGGAAAGTTTGAAGTTTTTTGGTAATCGGGTGAAAGTCAAACTGCGCATGCGATCTCACTTGATTTCCGCATTTCTATTGGTTCTGACGTGGGGAGATGCTGATTCTCCGTCTAACCCATTTCAAGAATTCATACATGGTGTTGGGGTCTGGTGAGTCAGCGGCGCTGGGCAATGCCGGCGTGCTAGACGCCGCGGCGGCTCGTGTCATTACAACATATTAGTGCCAGTCAATAAAAAATATACCTACTACTACTATGTTTGGGGTTTCTAATTATATATATATATTTTTTTAAGAAACTCATGTCCACTCAAATTCCGCCATGAAATGACTTAAAATAAACTAAATCCTGAAGTAGATATACAACTTTCTGACATTGAGCCCTATATTTACAAACTTGTGTCAAAAAACTTGCCCATCCATCGCATTAAGTTTTAAAAAAATTATAACAAAATATTTTTAATACTTATTTTACTATTTCCGAGTTATTAATGTAATACCTACCTATACCTACTTAGTTCTTAAATTTTTTTATTTATTCTTTATTTGGAAGCTTAGAAAGTAGTATTAATGTCGATTTTTTACACAAAACTCAACATTATGTATTAAAGGTAGGGGTTCCCTAGAAAAAAAGCAAGCTTTAGGGTTCCCCACTCTTCAAAAGTTTGAGAACCACTGGTGTAGACAATTTGGTTCGTGGTCAATGCTGCTACATATATCAAGAAACTACCGATTGAAATGACTGTGATCTGTATATTTAAATCAAATCAAAATTTCTTTATTGTCATACGAGATAATAAATGCCTCACAAACTTGTTTAAAATAAAGCAAATTAATATATCTTATTAAAGCTTAATATATTCACTAAATTTCAAGACAAATATATTTAATGTTTTAATTTAAATTTAATTCATATATATATATATATATATATATATATATATATATATATATATATATAAATTTATCGGTTTCACAACGTTCTACGTCTTCCGATACCCAATCTCCACTCGTTTCATCTAGGCCTCTTATTCTTATTTCACTGTCTATTCCTTCTCTCCAGCTTCTCCTTGGCCGTCTTCGTTTTCTTCGGCTAGTTGGTTTCCATTGTAGTATTTGTTTAGGTAGTCTTTCATCATTCATTCTTTGTAGATGTCCGTACCACACCAGTTGTTTTGTTTTTATAACATCCACTAAAGTACGTTCACCCACTGTCATAATTTCTCTTATTCTTTGATTTGTAACTCTTTCTATTTTTGATTTCCCTGCTGCTCTTCTCCAATAGTCCATCTCCGTAGCGGAAAGCATTTTTTCTGTTCTATCCTTGATTGGCCATACTTCTGAGCCGTATGTAATAATACTTTTTACAATGGTGTTATATATAAGCTTTTTGTTATGTTTTGATATACTTTGGTCCCAAATTATTCCATTTAATAAAGTTATTGCTTTTCTTCCTTGTACGTTTCGATCTTTTATAGCTTTGTCTAGTGTTCCGTCAGCTGTAATTTTTAGACCTAAGTATTTATACTCATCACAGGACTGAATTCGCTGCCCGGTATTTAAGATTAGATCCTGTTTCATTCCACCGATACACATATACTCTGTCTTATTGAGATTAACCTCTAGTCCCTACTTATTGTACTCTTCTATTAGTTCTAAATTCAATTCAATTTACTCAAATAATTTTTCTTATAATAGGTAAAATAATCGTAATGCAATGCGTTAGTTGGTTCGATTCGGTTCGGTGCCCCACATGGTAATTTTAGGGAAAAGGGGGGCAAAATGGGGTATGGGGGTAAAACGGGACACCGCAGTTTTAGCTAAACGGAAGTTTGGCTCAATATGTGATGTGCGCTGTTTATTGTAAAAATAGCTTGCGTATTTTGTGACGGTAAGTACATTTTTACAGACTTTTCGAAATTTTGTTTACATTGAGCAATTGGGTTTATGTGCTATTTATAAATAAGCGCGTTGCCTGTAAAATTAGCCTTTTACTGTGTATGATTTTTGTTTGAATTTAACTGATGGTTTTGGGCAAAACGGGGTTTTTTCATGGGGGCAAAACGGGGTGCCTTATTATACCTAGTAACCCATGCCCCATTTTGCTCCAAATTTTTTTTGGTACCATCACTGAAAGTTCTATTTTATGTTGTCTTTGCAAAAAAATGAGCGCAAAATTCGTGTACGAGAGTCGACAGCGATGACTAGGTTGCTGTAATCCTCTATAAATTTTGTAACTACTAAATTTAATTATTATAAATGTATTTTTTCTTACAACTTTTTATTTTTTAAGTATTTTAATATTAGTATTTTAATAAATTAAGCTTGTCTTACAAAAATATGAATTCTCAATTACACAACCGCCCCGTCCGTTTTGCCGCATATAGGTACCCTATTTTACCCCGTATGCAACTTTTTATAAAAATAAAAGTATGATGGAGTTCTAAATCGCTTAAACTGAAAATTAAAACATAATATAGATAACGTATCAAGCCAACTTAATTCCACATGAAAAACGCAATGGTGATCATTTAATAGAAGGAATAAGCTTATGAATTTAAGTATCCCATATTGCCCTCCTTTCCCCAATATGTATGATTGGAGAATCACTAAAGTTAGCCCTATAAAATAAAATAAAAAATAAAAAATATATCCTAAATTATTCCCAAAATTCAGTGGCGCACCCAGAAATACGTCTTGGGGGGGGACCATCATAAAGGAAAGGAAGGGTAATGTTTTTCGATTGTTGTATGTATGTAAGTAAGTAAGTATGTTTGTGTCACGCTAGAGGCTAAACGGCTGAACCGATTTTGACAAAAAAGGTGTCGTTGAATTGCTACTGATCCCGAAGGTGCTATAGGCTATATTTTTTGAAACATGGCGGTCTTCAGACGTCATTTTGTCACATGATGTAGGCTTTAAGGCATATAAATTATATAAATTTCAGGCGATTTTATTGAAATTCCTTTGATTACCCATTGCAAATGTCCTTTAATTTGCTGTAGTTACTTTGTGGTCCTCCCTGCTCCCACCTATCTCCCCTCCTGTCATTCCCCCTCCCTATACAAAAACCATATTCGCATAATTTTATCAAATATAGAGCGATTTCAAAAATTCTTTTTGCATACGCCTTAAGATTTTGTTTCCACACCATTTTACTTGTTCTCCTCCCCCCTTGCCTCTCTCTCTCCTCCCCACTATCCTTATTTGTAATAGTGATAGCTATAACTTCTTTCTGCACACGCTTGAAGATTTTTTTCCAACATCATTTTACTAGTTTCCCCTCCCTCTCTTGTCTCCGCCCTCCTTATTAGTAATAGTTGTAGCTATACCTTTTACAAATAGAGTTACTAGTTCCCTTCTACCTCCTAGGAAACAGGAACGGGTTGCAGACAGACCAGAGAATTCGTAGACCGTCCAAAAGCGACCAGAATTAGATGGATGCTGGGACGGACACGAAAAGACCTGGGACTGCTGATAGGTACTCTAACCGGACATAACCGGTTGAGGAGGCACATGACACGTATAGGAGTCGAGAATGACCCTACCTGCCCAGCCTGTGGACAGGAAGAAGAGACATCAAGACACCTCGTGGCAGAATGCGAGGCCTACGCAAGGATGAGACAACAGGCACTCGGAGCGCCAACTCTGAGCGAGGAAGAACCGCACATGCTCAAATGGGCAGACTTACTAGACTTTGTAAAGAGAACAGGAAGGCCCAATCAGTTACCCGACCATCAAAGGGAAGTGCAGAGAGTGGATTAAGGGACAGACTTGGGGCATGGCAAAAAGTGCCTACTCTGGCCTACTTGTAAGACCTGCGGGTCAACCCCTCCCCCACTACTACTACTACTCCCTTCTACCTCTCTCCTCCCACACCTTCACTTAATGGAAGGTAACACTGTTCGCGTCCGTAGAAAACCTACACGTTGATGCAGAAACCCTTATATAGAAGGGGAGGAGACAAGAAATGGACCAATGGAGAGAAGGCACATGAGCCAAGAAACTATAAAAGAAAATGCAAAATTGCAAAAATCATCAGTTCATCGGATCGAGACGACGAGATAATACCAAGTAGAACCTGGCCAGGGAATATTTCATCCGTCTACAAGAGCTTCCAGCAGCCGCTACGAATACGAACTGAGTAGTGGTTGGCTGTTGGAAAGCTGCAACAAGAAAGAAAAAGATTGAGGCGTTTGCGCATTGCACATTATGGCAAACGGGTGGTAGGAGGGAATCCTCAACAACAACAACTGATTGTTCACCAAGAAATAAATCACATTGCAAGGTCAGAACGAAAAAAGGAGCTACACCAGCCAAAGTCTTATAGACAGAGCGTCTATTCGACGCAAACCGAAAGAAAGAAAGTTACGAAGAACCGAAGAGACAATGCGAAAACGTACTTTTTGGGTAAGGCTAAATGAATTGTAAATGCATAGTGCTTTTTATAAAGCTGAATAGATATTAAACCTAAAAGTTTGGAGGCACTGGCTGAGCATCATTTCCCAGGAGGCACACTCTTTAAAAACGGGAATATTCCTGAGCAATTGACCCATGGACATCGCCCAAAACAGGCGGATTGGAAAACTGCAAAAGAAATTATCAATTCAAATACGATAAAAATGGCGTTCACGTCTTTTGAACCATACAAATCACCGGACCTAAATGGTATTCTTCCAGTGCTAGTACAAAAAGGCCTGGAAGTGCTAGTACCTTCTGGTGAAACTGTATAGAGCATGGAATTATATTCCAACCAGCTGGACTAAAGTTAAAGTAGTTTACATACCTAAGGCGGGTCGGGCAGATATTACTCCAAAATTGCTTCGGCCCATAAGCCTCACCTCTTTTCTGTTCAAAGGCTTGGAAAAGATAATAGACGCACATATCAGAGGTGGCGCCTTAATGGCCCACCCGCTCAATGCAAACCAATATGCATACCAAGCAGGAAAGTCAACAGAACTAGCTTTAAACAACCTTGTTGGAAAAATCAAGGAAACCCTCGATGCAAAAGGCGTCGCAGTAGGTGTTTTTCTTGATATAGAACGAACATTTAACAATGCACTACCCAATTCCCTCTTTGAATCAGCGTGCGCCCGAGGAATAGAATCCACCATCACGGGATTCATCAGGTGCACACTCGAGAATCGAGTGATTGAAACAACTCTTAATGATGAGATGGAAAGTTTCAGAGCTGCTAGAGGCTGTCCACAAGGAGGAGTTTTGTCTCCCCTTCTGTGGTCTCTACTGGTCGATGATCTTCTTGCCATATTGGAATCGCTGGATGTAGAGGTATTGGGATACGCGGATGACGTAGGAGCAATCATTAGAGACATTTCAGAGAGTGAATTCTCTGGAAAGATACAAGAAGTACTAAACACGGTAAAAGACTGGTGTGACAGGGAACAGATGTCTGTAAATTCCAGCAAAACAGTTATTATACCGTTCACCCGTAAAAGGAAGCTTGATTTCCTGACTCCTCCGGAGCTTAACGGTGAAAGAATTCCATTTGCACCAGAGGGGAAATACCTAGGGGTCACTCTAGATAAAACTCTTACCTGGAATGCCCATATGGAAAAAGTAACCCGCAAAGCCACACTGTCCTTATAGACGTGCAAAAGAATTTGCGGAAAAACCTGGGGCACTAGCCCCAAACAAATGTATTGGCTGTATATAACAGTCATCAGACCAATGATTGCGTATGGCGCAATAGTCTTGTTCGAGAAGGGACATCAAAGAACCTCAAGGGCCAAACTAACCAGCTTAAAACGACGAGACAGTCTTCCCATATGTGGTGCAATCAGCTCTAGCCCATCGACTGCGCTTGAATGCTTACTAACCCCCAGGATAGCCACAATAGACCCACTAGTGGTCGCAGTGGAAGGGCTGCAAGGCCCACTCATATATGAATCAGCAATCAACCCCCAGGATGGCAGGGCAAACAAAGTAATATCAACAGCCCTAATAGGGGAACAAGAGTTGGATGCAACTCTAGGAATGATATCCGATGTCATGCCCAACACAGTGTACAGCAGAAAGCTATACAACATTATCCTCCCGGAGAGGGTGGACTGGTTAAAGAACAGGACCAATTTTTCAAATAACGATAGCTTCTGGTATACCGACGGATCCAAAATGCCTTCGGGCGTTGGATCTGGAGTTGTTAGTATTCAAGAAAAAGTCGAGATTAAACATAGTCTCGGCCAATTGGCCACTATATTTCAGGCCGAACTCGTAGCCATTGAACTGTGTGCCAGGTGGATTACTGACCACGAATGGACCAACAGGACAATAAAAATCTTCTCCGATAGTCAAGCAGCCTTAAGAGCGCTTGATTCCTATACGGTCTCATCGAGAACCGTGAGGAGCAGTAAAGATTCGCTGGATGAGGCCGCAGACCTAGCAGCGAGGGAAGCGGCATATGCCGAATTTTTCGGCCCCGAGCCAGCCCTGGGGATATCATACAATGCTGCTAAATCAACATTAAAATGGATGGAGAATAGCTTCCAACAATACTGGATAAATATGCCAGAACTGGCTCACTCTAAAGAGTTCATTAAAGGACCTTGTAAAAACAGAGCCAGGAACATTATTGGACTTACCAGATAGGAGATACGTATAGTGACTGGTCTTTATACAAGTCACTGTCGACTGAGAGTACCCATGCACAGAATGGGACTAACAGAAGAGACCGAATGTAGACTCTGTATGGAGGATGACAAAACAGTCAGACATGTACTGTGCGAATGTCCGGCTATTGCACGTTTACGTCAGAATACTTTCGGTAAACCTCAGATTGACTCAGAAGATCTGAACAGTGTCTCACCCAAACCGATAGCCGGCCTATTTGGAGGATTAGGCATACAGTGGTGAGAAACCACTCAAAAGTGAGCCACAATAGACCCACTGGTGGTCGCAGTGGAAGGGCTGCAAGGCCCACTCACATATGAACCATCATCATCAAACCGAAAAGTTGGAAATAAAAAAAAATAATAATAAAAAAAAGACCCAACTGCTAAATTTACTTGTTACTACTAGTCGCAGTTGGGTACAAAATTACCCAATAACCTGATTCATGAAAATACAAAACTGTATTATTGTTTTGCCCGCAGTAAGAAAAACGATAAATGCAATGGACTGTATATATTTTAATTAATGAAAGCGCGAACAAACATAAATATATTGATATGAAATTACGAAATAATTAAAAGGTCCATAGGTTAATTGTGGGTACCACACAACGGAAATCAGAGACAAAGCACTCACCAGTTTGCAGCCAATTTTTCCACTTCCAAGGGGCCCCTATCTGGATCTAATGATGTCACCACGTAGCTGAAGGGCTGAAGTTTCTAGTTCTATGCTTCAGTACACCAAAATCGAGCACTTTCAAGTGTAGAAATTTGAAATAGTTGGAGAAAGTAAATTAACACGCCATTTCTCGAGGCGGTCGAAAAAGGATCTCACTGATTCTTGGTGCGCATGTACAAAATGCGCGAAAATGCACTCTGTCCGTCATTCAATTGTGTGGTTTTAAAATTTACAAACACCGCGAAATTTAGCGGGAGCTAACATAACTGCCCTCCAAAACACACAATTTTAGAATATCAGCCGGACAGATATAGATAAAAAAAAATGATCGACCGATAAATATAAATAAATGAAAAACAGATAAGTAGCGTAAGTTTATTTAGAGATAACGAAAACCCCAAAAAGTCAAAACAAACAAACAAAATTAAAAAAAAAAATAAAGAATTATCTATTGTAATAATTGACTTCAATAGGTAGAAAAATTAAAATTACTTTTAATTCGGCAAGAGGCACAGTTTTACAACTGGCCGCTTGTAAACACCGGTAACCGTTTGTACCGTCGCAACACGCACCTGACCGTCTCCGCGGGGATGCAGTTCGATGACCCGACCGACCTGCCATTTCAAAGGTGATTGGCTGTGATCACTTGTTATGATAACCAAATCATTTAATTTGATATTTGGGGACGAAACAGCCTACTTGTGTCGCTGTTGTAGCGTATGCAAATACTCTATAGAATACCGTTTCCAAAAATCATTATGTAGTTTTTGGATTAGTTGCCATCTCGAGAGCCGATTTAGGGGAACCTCGGACAAATCTGACTCCGGAATTTCTGAATTAAGGGGTTCAAAGGTCAAAAAATGCCCAGGGGTAAGAGGTTGAAGATCGTGTGGGTCTGAAGAGGCAGGAGATAAAGGGCGACTATTAAGTACGGCTTCTATGCGACATGTAAGGGTGGACATTTCCATGATGGACAACTTCTGGTCGCCGACTACTCGAACAAAGTGAGTTTTAAAACTTTTGACGCCAGCTTCTGCCAGGCCATTGAAATGTGGACTGAGAGGAGGTCCCAGATGCCAACGAATAGAAAGTCTGGTGGCCGCACTTCTTGCGTAATCAAGTAATTGGTTACGAAACCCTATAAAATTACTGCCTTGATCTGACCAGCATTGCGTCACGCTTCCACGTCTGGAAATGAATCGATGGAATGCACCTACGAACCCTTCGGTGGACAGTTCCATGGTTAATTCCAAATGCACGCAATGTGTGGCCGTACAGACAAACACACAGACATACGATTTGAAAGCTTTACAACCACGGTAACGATGAGGAATCACAAAGAAAGGTCCACAAAAGTCGATAGCTACACTCGAAAAAGGTTTAAGTTGATTGATTCGATGAGCGGGAAGTGAACTCATTATGGGCGGTCTATAGGGTTTAGGGTTGATTCTAAAACATTGCAAACACTTGCATATGGTTCTTTGAATTGCCCGTCTGGCAGATAATATCCAAAATTGCTGTAAAAGCAGATTATGTAATGTTTTAAACCCAGGATGAAGGTATTGTCGATGAGTGGACTCGATAAGAAGAGTAGTTAAACGATGGCTACTCGAAAGTAAGACGGGGTGTTTTGCAGAATAAGACAAAAGGTCAGAGTTTTGTAATCTGCCACCGACTCTAATGATATTATTTTCATCAAGAAAAGGTGAAAGTTTTCGGAAAGGTTTCGGTATTGGTTTATCCTTAGATAACGCGGAAAAAAGCTCAGAAAAACAAGAACCTTGAACGCGTTTGATAAGAAGGTATAACGCACTTTGCATCTCACCGGTGGTAGGAAAAACAATATTTTCAAAAATAATTTTTTGGTCCGGTGGCTTAGTGGATTTTTGATAGGAATGGTTTTGAAAAAGGTTAACTATTCGAAGGACATAACAAATGATACGTTGAATTTTTGATATAGATGAATATTTGATAAGAAGCTGATCTAAGAAGTTGACATCAATTATCGCATTGCAACAGACCTTTGGCTTTTCCTCCAGATTAATATCTCGGAAATCAATCGGCATTTTTGATTTATGAAAATCGGGCCATTCGTTTTCGGGAGACCACAAAAACGACGGTGCGTTCCACCACATGTCATGTGACATGAGCTGTGAAGGGGTGGCCCCTCGTGACGCAATATCGGCTGCATTCAAAGCAGAAGGAATGTAGCGCCATGAGTTTGAGGGAATGATTTCTTGGATTCTACTGACTCGATTTCCAACAAAGGTTTGCCAGCGATTAGGAGGGGATGAAAGCCAGTGCAATACGACTTGCGAATCGCAGAAAGTAACGATATTTGTAAAAGTTATTTTTCCTTCATAGCTAGATAAAACGAAGTCAATTAATTCGCTTAGAAGAAATGCGCCTAGGAGTTCTAGCCTAGCCAAAGTTTGTGACTTTATAGGCGCGACCCTAGATTTTGCAGATATGAGAGAAACAGATATATTATTTTCCTCTTCTACACGAAAATATACGACGCCTGCGTAGCCTCGAATTGAAGCGTCACAGAAGCCGATGATTTGACAGGTATTGGTTTTTGACAGTTTGATTTGTCGGGGTAATTGAAAATTGGAAAGAAGCGGGAATTCAGAACGAAGTTTGTTCCAAGAGTCGATGATAGAAGAATCTGGTTCTTCGTCCCAGCCTATTTTCGATAACCACAACTGTTGCAAAATAAATTTTGCTTGTAGTAACAAGGGACAAAGAAAACCTAAGGGATCGAAGATTGTTCCTATGATAGATAAAATAGAATGTTTGGTTGGGGGTTTGTCCTTCATTCGGCATTGATAAGAAAAAATGTCGTTTTTTGGATGCCATTGAAGTCCTAAAACTTTGATAAAGTGGGGTTCCTGCTTGTCAAAAGAGAGAGGCATTTGACGATCGGATTCTGGCAATGTTGCCAATAAATCAGGACAATTGCTTGCCCATTTTTTAAGTTCAAATCCTCCCGACTTCAACAAATCATTGAGTTCCGTTTGAAGGGAAAGAGCTTCAGAAAGCGAAGGGCTAGTTCCCAGGATATTGTCGATGTAGATTGACGTTTTTAGAACAGTACTAGCCATAGGAAAACGTTCCTTTTCTCTCTCTGCCCGCTCATTTAATGTACGCATGGCTAGAAAAGGTGAGCATGTCATGCCAAAAGTGACAGTAGAAAGTTTCCACACTGAAAGTGGGTCCTGTGGAGAAAACCTCCACAATATCCTTTGATAAGGACGGTGATAAGGATTGATAAGGGCTTGACGGAACATTTGTTTGATATCAGCATTGTAGGCAATAGGATTAAGACGAAACGTAAGGAGTAAAGAAGCAATATCTTTTTGAAGTTTCGGTCCCGATAACAACGTGTCATTGAGACTAATATTTTTTGGGGTGACTGCCGAACAATCCCAGACTACCCTTAATTTTGTACTTAAGCTTTCCGGCTTTAGTACGCAATGATGTGCTAAAACACATGATACGTCGACTTTTGGTTGACTAGATAAACCTAGACTCATATGATTAGAATCGATATAGTCTTGCATGAAACTTGAATAGGCAGTGTACAGATCAGGATTTTTGAGTAATCTATTTTCTAGAAGTAAAAATCTACGATAAGCTTGCGGATAAGTATTTCCTAGGTCAGGGTTTATTTTTTCATTAAACGGAAGATCTACCATGAATCTACCGCTCGGTTGCCGTACTACACTCGCAGTAAAAATTGATTCTGCTTGTTTTTCTTCTTTTGATAAGATTTGTTTTTTAGGCAAATGTTCGATTTCCCAAAACCTAGGGAGAATGACCTCTAAAGGAGGTGAATGACTCGTGAAAAAACAACTGGTTCGTTCCGTAAGACTACCTATTCGTCAACTTTTCCCATGACGACCCAGCCAAAGAAAGTTTCAAGGGCTGAAGGTTGCCCTATTTGTCCAAGAACCCTGCCCTCCTTGAATATCTGTGCGAATAGCTCGCAACCAATAACTAGGTCCACAGGTCTAGATTTGAAATAAGATTGGTCGGCAAGTTTAAGGTTTTCCAAGTGTTTCCACTGATTATCGTTCAAAGTGAATGTAGGCATATTGGAACATAATTGTGGAACGACAATTGCTTCGAAATTAAGTAAGGGAGTGACCTTTCCTTGTGGCTTAATGTGACATTGAACGAGCTCTTTGGAAGTAAAAGAAGACATCTGATTTAATCCGAATATTTCAGTGGTGTAACTTCGCCTAGGAAGATTAAGACGCTGAATACACTTTTCACTGATGAATCCTGTCTGTGATCCAGAATCAAGCAGTGCCCTTACAGGTTGAAAATTTCCGCAACCGTCCATAACATCTATTATGGCGGTGCATAAAAGAAAGGTACCTGAAGGTCCTGAGGTATTTAATGACACATGAAGATTATTGACAGGTGGTGTGTGAATGACAGGACTAGTATCTTGGCTTCCAGACTCTTGATTAGTTTCTAAGATATGAGTTAAAGTGTGGTGCCTTTAACTATTGCAAGTCCTGCATGAATATTTTGATTTGCACGTATCTACCCCATGCAAGGGATGAAAACACGCTAGACATAATTTTTTCTGCTTGACGAAAGATAGGCGATCGATAGGTGAGAGATCAAGAATTGTTTGACATTTCGAAAGCACGTGACCTTGATTACACCGGAAACATTTTATTCCCGTACTTGAATTAGTTGAGGTGCCAGCCAGTCCTATAAAAGGCGAATTGGATGATTTATAGGTAGGCTTTTGCCCAAACTGATTTTGCATAGAATTTGAATTTTGATAGGTAGGCTTTTGCCCAAACTGATTTTGCATAGAATTTGATTTTTGATAGGTAGGCACCTTTTTGGGTGCTGTTGATTGAGGAAGTGATTCCAAAACTTTACATCTTTTTTCTAGAAATTAAAAAAGTGACTGAAAAGTGGGAATTTCGGTATTAGTATTGACGTGACTCATTTCGAAATTTGAACGCGTCGGAATATCCAATTTTTCTAACAAAATGAAAAAAATAATAAAGTCCCAACTGTCAACGTCAAAGCTAAGTGATTTTAAAATTTCTAGGGATTCAGAAAAGGTGTCAATTAAATTACGCAATTCTTTAGCTGACTCGTTTTTTAATGTGGAGTTCATAATTGTGCTTAAAGCATCATTTGCGAGGTCTCGCTTGTTTTGATATCTATTGACTAATTTGTCGTAAGCAATTTTATAATTTTAATCAGATAAGCTAATCCCTGATATCAATTTTAAAGGCTCATCCTCGAGATATGAAAATAAATATTGAAGTTTTCGAACGTTACTTAGGCTTTGATTTTGATCTAGAATGTTATTAAAAAGATCGAAAAAGCTTGGCCATAATTTTTTATCACCTCGAAATATGGGAATACCTAACTCTTTGAGTTTTGGAGTTTCGTTTTGTTGAACATATGATCCCGAAAAGGATGGGGCCTCAACCGGAAATATTTTAGAGTAAACCCCCTTACACGCATAAAAATATTTACGAGCTTCTGAAAGGATCTCATCCTGCGTTTTAAACTCCTCGTCGACCGAGTCGTCTATCAACATAATTTTTTTTTTTATTTGTCAAACACACTGTGTTTTTTTTTATTACAATCTAGTCAGTAAGACTAATTAGCAATTTTGTTTTAACTTAATTTACTAGAAAAGTCAGATTTAAACTTAGGGTTCACTCAACAGTTCTCCCCGCTTTGTTTAGTCTGTAACTCACAATTGTGTTGTGTTTATAGCATTATTTTGTTTTATGTGTAATTCACTTAGTTTACTAGCTCAAACGGCTTCACTCTTTTTAGTCTTCGAACTAGCATAGTATTGTCTAGAAGCTGAATTGCTTCCACATTCACATGCCGATGGAGTCTATCTTCATGGCTTTTTGCGTACTTTTTTATAGTCTCTGCTACAGTTTCGATTTTTAGATCTCGATGAAGGTCACTATTTCGAACGTACCAAGGTGCATTCACAATGTTTCTTAATACTTTATTTTGAAATCTCTGTACAACTAGAATGTTACTCTCTTTAGCACAACCCCATAGTTGAATATCATATGTCCATACTGGTTTCAGTATTTGTCTATAAAGCAGTAACTTATTATGAATTGTTAAATTGGACTTCCTTCCAATTAGCCAGTTCATTTTTCTATACCTTATCTCAAGTTCTTCCTTTTTTTTCTTAACATGTGCTTTCCAGCGCAATTTGGCATCAAGTGTCATACCTAGATATTTTGCCTGATTCGAATATGGTACTGGAATGTTGTTAATTGTTATTTGTATGTGATTTATATTTTTGTTTGTAAAATCAACATGAATTGATTTGGTTTAATTTAATTTTATTCGCCACTTTGTGGTCCAACTGTGAACTTGGGTGACTGCATCCTGAAGTTTTTCTATGCATTTTTCAATAGATTTTTCTACCGTCAATAAACCAGTATCATCGGCAAATGTTGCTAAGTGACAATTTTCTGGCTTTGGGATATCACAAGTGAATAATAAGTATAGATAAGGGCCTAGTACGCTACCCTGGGGCACGCCTGCTTGAATTTCTCTTAAATTTGAGTATGAGTCTTCCTGTTTTACTCTAAAATGTCTATCAGATATGTATGATTCCAAAATATCCGAATATTGTTTTGGCAGAAACCGTTTTAGTTTAAAATTAAGGCCTTCATGCCACACTTTGTCAAATGCTTGTGCTACATCTAGAAAAACTGCAGAACAAACTTTTCCCTCTTCTAGTGCTTTTTCTATTATATTAGTAATTCTGTGTACTTGATCTATCGTGGAATGCTTGTCTCGAAAACCAAATTGATGAGATGGAATAATTTCTTGTCTTTCTATGATGGGTTTTATTCTTTTAAGCAATAATTTTTCATAGAGCTTGGATATAATTGGCAGCAAAGATATTGGCCTGTAAGATGACACGTCATGGAGTGGTTTTCCCGGTTTTGGAATCATGATAACTTCTGCAACTTTCCACAGTTTAGGTACATACCTAAGCCTAAAAGACGCATTAATTAGGTTGCATAGTTTTACGATAGCTTTTCTGGGGAGTTGTTTTATGACTACCCCGTTAATAAGATCATACCCTGGGGCTTTTTTCGAATTAATATTTTTGATTTCTGTTAATATTTCTTTTGGTGATGTAAGCTTAATATGGTCCTCGATTTGATGGGGTTCATTTAAATGAAAGTGTTCATCTGGTGCTTCGTGGGGCTGAAATGTTTTTTTTCTAAATGACTTGCAAAAATATCTGCTTTTTCTTCGTTACTCCTTGCCCACTGGTTGTTAGATTTTCGTATGGGTGGAATTTGGATAATTGGTCTTTTAAAATCTTTGGTTGCTTTCCAAAGGGAATATTCGGTATTTTTATCATCTGTAAGGTCATTAAGAAAATGGTTAATAGATTCATTTTTTATTACTAGAATTTCTCGCCTAATGCGCTGCGTCATGTTGTTGAGATTTGTTTTGTCCCGAGGATCACGGCTTTGCTGCCACTTTCTTCTTAGTTTCCTTTTTTCCAATATAAGGTCTCTAATTTCCTTTGGATAGTTTTTTCCCTTAAAAATTATCTTTGGTTTTGGACTGTTTTCCCAAGCTGCTTGTTGAATATTTGTAACAAAATATTCAACTTCTTTATCGATTTGTTCTGGTGTTTGCAATGGTATTGATAGGTTTATTTTTTCTGACAGACTCTGTTTAAAACTAATCCAGTCAGTCAGTTTATTAACTAGTGAGATATTTGCTTCTTTCTTTATTATGTTTTTACTAAGAGTTAGAATAATAGGTGAATGATCTGAGTGTAAATCAAAACTTTCTTCTATATCTACAAAACTTAAAGATATATTTTTTACTATAAAAAAATCAATTAGATCTGGAATTTTTCCTGGATCTGTTGGATAGTATGTGCGCTTACTAGTTGATATCGGCTCACATTGATATTCACTAATAGCTTGCAAAAGTTCTTTTCCTTTAGAATTCGTCAGTCTAGATCGCCAGTAGGTATTTTTTGCATTAAAGTCACCTCCAATAATAAAACGGTTTCCTAATTTTCTGAGAAAATTAAGATATTGATTTTTCTTTAGTAAGTGCCTTGGTGGTATATAGACAGCACTTATGACTAATGTATATGTTTTGGTTTTTACACTTACTAATGTAGCTTGAATCTCTATGGTTTTATATCCCATCTCCTCATAGTGTGATATATTTTCTTTAATTATTACAGCACTTCCCCCATGTGCAGTATTGCTAGGGTGAGTTGTATGATACACTTTATAACCTTTAAATTTAATGTGAGACTGGTTAGTGAAATGCGTTTCTGACACAAGACAGACGTCAATTTTTTCTTGGTCTAGAATAACTTGCATGTCTTGCTGATGTTGCAAGAGACCATTGGCATTCCAAGCTAGGATTCTAAGATTACTGACCATTTTGAGGCATATTGGTAGCTCCGTTATTGCTACTTTCTAGTTTAGTTAATCGCTCATCAAGTTTGTTCAATTTCTCCAAAATTAATTGTAGTGTTTGTTCCATAGTATTTTGGCTACTGATATTAATATCAGGTATAGTAGCTGTTGCTGCTACTTGGCTGTATGTCCTTGTCACAGAGTTTTGTGTGACTGTGTTTCTTGTCTGTTGGTTTTGTCTATTTGTACTCAGGTTTGGTATGAGATTCGGTTTCTTAGGTTTATTTTTCAATTTTTGTATTTCCGTAGCAACAAGGCATCCTCTGTAGTTAGCAGGATGCTTGCCTCCACAGTGGATGCATTTTGGCTCAGATTCTTTTGGTTTGGGGCATTCTACAGTAAGATGTTTCCCCGTGCATTTCACGCAACGTGGTTCTTTAGCGCAATATTTTTGCGTGTGTCCATAAGATTGGCATCTTTTGCATTGAGGGACTAACTTTGAGGTTTTTAGTGCTTTTATTTCCACTTCAAACCCAAGGATACTGGAAATTTCAAAAATTTTGTTGATATCTTCCTCGTGGCTAAATGTGAGCGTAAACATGTTAAGAGGTTGTCTTGTTCTCCATTTAAGTTTGTTGCTGGCCTCCAGTGCCTTAAAACCTTTTTTTTTGTAGATCAGCTACAATTTTTTGTGGGACATGAGAAGTGTAGCCTATTCGCTATTACTCTAATTGGCCTTATTTGTTTGTTTTCGTATGAGTGCCATTGATGCTTTATTTCATTAAGCATTTTAGTAACCAGCCGATAGCTGTCTGCGTCTTGTACATTTATTTTAATATTTTCGTTATTTAAAACTTTTATTTTAACTCCTTGTATGATATTTAACTTTTCATAAATATCATTAAAATTATTTACGCCATTTACCATAATCGGTGGAGGTAATGGAGCTTTTTTAACCTTAGTTGGGGGTTCTTCATTTTGTGTTTTATTGGAGGGCTCTCCAGTGCCCGAGCTTTGTTGTGGTGGTGAGAGTGAAGTATCCATTCGACGTTTTTTCCAACCTTTTCCTTTTTGTCTGATCCACTCAGTTTCTCTTGCCAGATCGTCCTCATCAGTAATGTAGTCCATGTCAGACTCTTCTTTTTTAGTGACTTTTGTCTCTAAATCTGCAAATTTTCTTTGCATACTTTCCAGTTGACTTCGGAGATAATCCACTTGTACACTAAGTGAATTTTTTTCGTTTTGGGATTTTTTCCATTCGCTATATAAAACTTCTTCATTTTGTGTTCTAGCATGGCTCTCCTGAAATAATTCGGCATTATCCATTTTTTCTTGATTTTGTTTGGGCTTTTCGCTAATTTTTAAAACAAGTTTCATCACAAGATATATTATTTATAATACACATTGTATATAGATTTTTAACATAGGTTTTTCGCGCGCGAGGTTTATTGTAAACAAAATAAACTTCGACTTTGACCTCGTTAGCACTATCATGCAGGTACGATGCAATATAACCGTACTGAACTGCGATCGAACGAATACTGCTATCAACATAATGACATCATTATGTGCCAGCATGCATTTATCGAAGGTTTCATCCAAATCGGAATACCTCACTTGAAACTCGTTTCTCGCTTTTTCGTCCGATGCCGCGGTCTTTAAAAACACATAACACTCGGTGATCGCAGATAAAAAACCCTTGCGTTTTTGCACGGCTTTTTTGACAGACATGATTTTACCTTTGAAATGACGAAATTGTCGGTAAATATACAATTAACGCTAAATTAATGCTTCTGAAATAGAAAAATGACGAATTGTCGAAAATATGCACTAATTTATCGCAATTGATGAAAATTGTTTTAAATATCGAAATGATATGGAACACATCTAATCACAGAAATGTCGGTAAATATACAATTAACGCTAAATTAATGCTTCTGAAATAGAAAAATGACGAATTGTCGAAAATATGCACTAATTTATCGCAATTGATGAAAATTGTTTTAAATATCGAAATGATATGGAACACACTAAACATGTGCTTGTTTGTTTTGATTGCTTCGGTTTGTTTACTGAATGACCACGGTACGTTACCATAGCAGCGGACCGAAAAACAGGTGATCTGCGCCGCTACCGAAGGTCGAGCGAAAATCTCTCGTTTCAATACTCGTTTCAAGGCCTTGATCTCGGCTTGTGAAAAAATGGCCGACTTATTAATACCGTCGTATGGAGTAAATTTTAAATAATTCGGTCGAAGGAACACTTATGTTTTGCTCGCAGTATGAAAAACGATAAATGCAATGGACTGTATATATTTTAATTAATGAAAGCGCGAACAAACATAAATATATTGATATGAAATTACGAAATAATTAAAAGGTCCATAGGTTAATTGTGGGTACCACACAACGGAAATCAGAGACAAAGCACTCACCAGTTTCTCCACTTCCAAGGGGCCCCTATCTGGATCTAATGATGTCACCACGTAGCTGAAGGGCTGAAGTTTCTAGTTCTATGCTTCAGTACACCAAAATCGTGCACTTTCAAGTGTAGAAATTTGAAATAGTTGGAGAAAGTAAATTAACACGCCATTTCTCGAGGCGGTCGAAAAAGGATCTCACTGATTTTTGGTGCGCATGTCCAAAATGCGCGAAAGTGCACTCTGTCCGTCATTCAATTGTGTGGTTTTAAAATTTACAAACACCGCGAAATTTAGCGGGAGCTAACAATAATTTCGTAAGTGCGCTTTGGGCATCAAAACTGGAAGTTGAAGCAGGTTGTACATTATAGGTATGCCTATCAATTTTGTACTCAACGGCGACTAGTACTTACAAGTAAATTTAGCAGTTGCGTTTTTTTTTATTTAAAAATATTTTGAATGTTGTTAACTTCTGTGGTTAATTCTTCAGTATGACTACAAATATTTGCGGCTCTTAAATAAAAACTTCTTACAACTCCTTGTTTTGTAGCAACAGAATGATCAGAACTGTTTGGTTTTCACTTTCTCCAACGTCGATCACGAGGATACGAGTGATCCCCGTCTGGAACATGTCCTGATAGTCAGGAACAAGTGTTTCATGCCAATCCACGACGGGACCGGTTTCGACCGTTTGGGCCATCCTCAGGTGAATGTAGGCGATAGCTCCGTGTAGAGCATAAGTTGTGTGAAACCACCAGAAACAACTACTCCGAGGGAAAATACCCCTACCGGCATTGAATTATACTGATGGTTTGAGGCTTTCGTTGGGAACTTGTTAAAACTGTTTGGTTTTCACTTTCTTCAACGTCGATCACGAGGATACGAGTGATCCCCGTCTGGAACACGTCCTGATAGTCAGGAACAAGTGTTCCATGCCGATCCACGACGGGACCGGTTTCGACCTTTTGGGCCATCCTCAGGTGAATGTAGGCGATAGCTCCGTGTAGAGCATAAGTTGTGTGAAACCACCAGAAACAACTACTCCGAGGGAAAATACCCCTACCGGCATTGAATTATACTGATGGTTTGAGGCTTTCGTTGGGAACTTGTTAAAACTGTTTGGTTTTTACTTTCTCCAACGTCGATCACGAGGATACGAGTGATCCCCGTCTGGAACACGTCCTGATAGTCAGGAACAAGTGTTCCATGCCAATCCACGATGGGACCGGTTTCGACCTTTTGGGCCTATTCAGGTGAATGTAGGCGATAGCTCCGTGTAGAGCATAAGTTGTGTGAAACCACCAGAAACAACTACTCCGAGGGAAAATACCCCTACCGGCATTGAATTATACTGATGGTTTGAGGCTTTCGTTGGGAACTTGTTAAAACTGTTTGGTTTTCACTTTCGCCAACGTCGATCACGAGGATACGAGTGATCCCCGTCTGGAACACGTCCTGATAGTCAGGAACAAGTGTTCCATGCCAATCCACGACGGGACCGGTTTCGACCTTTTGGGCCATCCTCAGGTGAATGTAGGCGATAGCTCCGTGTAGAGCATAAGTTGTGTGAAACCACCAGAAACAACTACTCCGAGGGAAAAATATTGCTACCACTACAACACGACGGCGACATGTGTAGGTTCATTCATCCTATTTACAGTGGTTTGAATGCTTCTGTCTAATCGTAAGGCCGAATCTTTTTTAATGTCCATGGTGCATTTGATTGTTGGTCGAGTACCGTTCAGATGGTGTGGAAAATTATGTAGTTCGTCATCATTTTCCGGCCATATAATAAATGTGTCATCCATGTATCGTAGCCGTGGTTTTGGTTTGACTCTTGCGTTGTTGATCGCATGGTCCTTGAACCACTCCTTTGTAGATGTTTGCTATCACAGGCGAAAGAGACGAACCCATTGAAAGTCCATCATTTTGCGCGTAAAACTTATCTTTCACTTGAAAGTAAGAGTTACGGAGAAAGAGCTCCAACAAATCCATCACCCATTCCACCGATAGCGTTGTTCTCTCGTGAAGTGTATCATCAGTTTGTAATCTGTTTTTAATGATACTGAGTGACTCATTTATTGGCACCTTGGTGTAAAGACTTTCTACATCAAAACCTACAAATCTATCGTCGAGATCTAATTCAATCCTTTTTAAAATCTCGACAAATTGTTCAGAGTTTTTGACAAAAAATTTAATTTGAATTATTGTAAATATTGTTACGGGTTCACAACAACAATTAAAACGAGCAAATGTCAAAAACGATATGTCAATTTATTTCGACAATTCAATGTACAAAAACGCACTTAAAGTCGCGAATAACTCAATACTCAAATCGGCTTATTAACTTCATGTTAATATCTTGCGATTACTACAGCTCGTTATCTGTGACTGACTGACTTGTCGCGCGATGTCCGGCCTTATATAGAGTCCTCAATCTTTCGCGAACTATATCATTTTCCGACGCTAAAACATTCGCGTATACGGACAAGTGTGAGTCATAGATAACGTAACTCAAACCAAGACTAATAATACAACTATAAGAGAAGGCAACGTAATACTACACTAAATATAAATAAATTCTAACTAAAATTTGCACCAATATCAAACTTACCATGAAATCCACGTTAGCTTGAACCAAATCTTTGCAGTTATTTGACATGTAGGTATTAAATACACTTAAACCAGTCGAGGTGATGTCTATAGACTTAGTACTTAGGCCCTGGTCTATGCGCTAAGTTTTAAGATTTTAGTAAATACTAGTGTTAATAAACGTGAATTTTAGTACACGTGAATTTCAAAATCAAACAAGTTTTTGGTGGCTAATCGGGTAAAAAGAAGTTTGACCGACTAATTAGCTTCGCAATGGTGTCACATTGACCAAGCAATGTTCTGCGGAGTCCCATAAGGACGAAACAGTTAACTGTCCACGCTTATTCTGCCCTGCTAAGCAAGACTCCTGTATTTGAATTTTAAATGAAATGGAGTAAATCGCGTATGAATGTTTAAAAATACATAGTGGCTTACGGGAAAAAGAAAATTTTAATTGACTTTAAATACTTTTTATAGTTGTACGATTTGTTACATTATTATAAACAATAGAGTATATTATTATAGTTTGTCTTAACCAACAATCTCGGTTTTGGATTTTTTTCAACCCAGGTAGCAAGGTCACGTTTTTTAAACGTCAAAAACAGGTCATTTTTAATGACTATTGACGTCTCTAATCTGACGTGTAAATGACCTTTAAATGACGTTTAAAAGACACCCAAAATGACGTCATTTTTAGACGCTTTAAAGACGTCAGCAATATGACGTATTTGGGACCAAATCAGAACATTAGACACACACACAGACACAAACCTATTTATGACTTTTTTTAAACTCGTCTGAATATATGAAAGATTCCCTGCAGTTGAGAACACTAAAGGAAACTTAGACACAGAAGGTGACTCTTCTGGACTTAGACCTGGAAGTACTGGAACAGGGAACAGGTACAGCGGTGTTCGTCTGTGAGGTACAGATCAAAATAGACCTATACCTAGACTTACACATCTCCACCTTGAAGCGAAAGAAGCCTCGAAGTTTGTCTTGATTTAATATTTAATTTATTTTACACACGTATAAATCCGGCCAAGTACTGACTGGGGCACCATCTATGTAAATATGAGTGTGATGTTCCTTGGACAAAGTGTGCAGTGTGTGCAACCAATATATGAGGTTTTTCAGACGTCAAAACTACACTACGAAAAGACGTCAAGTAACTGACGCCTTAAAGACAACATTTTTTGGTAGATGACCTGCTGGTCATCCAAATGACCACTTTTCGACGAAAAAAAGACGTCATTTGATGACCCCTTGCTACCTGGGCAAATACGGGTGTTACGCTTAGGACGGCAGTATTAGGTGTCCTTTATATCTTGGACCCCCGTGAGGTTAAGCTTTCGAGCTACCCACGGAAAACTATAAGAGAAACAAAAACTTCTTTTTACACGATAAACCACGAAAACCTGTTGGATTTCTAAATTCACGGGTACCAAAATTTACGTTTTTTAGTATTATTTGGCTTAAAGATTCCGCTGATTGCCGCTCGCGTCTGATGGTGGGTAAAAACCCTAATCAGTGTTGCTCTGGCCTGAAAGACTCATCGATTGAGATATATAGTAGTTTATACTCGCCTGCTCTTGTTTCTAGTTTCTCTCGTATATCGGTAGATGGCGCTTCTTGCAAGTGTTTTCTCACTATAGACATAGGATTAGAGACAAACCGTCTAATTAACTTCGCAAGGGTGTCACACCTTGACCAAGCAGTGTTCTGAGGAGTCCCATAAGGACGAAACAGTTAACTGTCAACACTTATTAGGTATCCATTAAATCTTGGACCCCCGTGAGGTTAAGCTTTCGAGCTACCCACGGAAAAATATGAGAGAAACAAAAACTTCTTTTTACCCGATTAGCCACGAAAACTGATGCTAATGTTCAGGGTGATTATTATTTGACCTCGCGGGATAATTTTTCCGTGGTCTCCTTTACCGACCTTTATTTTTATTTCAATCGATCTGCTCTATACAATTCGCCGCTGCAATGTATTATTCACAGTATTTTTCATTTTATGCTTCAATGATTTAAAGGGAATTTTAAATCATATGACAAGTAGGGCTTTCCAGGCCTGACTCTAAAACTTGCCTTAATTATATTACACTTAAATTTATCCCATAGGTAGGGGAGTGCGGGGCAAGATGGGCAGGTGGGACAAGATGGGCACCTGTCTACTACTCATTATCTACACTAGAAAATAAATAAATATTTAAAAATGTTCTTTAGCCAATTTTTATATAGAAAATGTCCAGTTTTATCGTTACGAGTACAAATTATATTTTTTTAACCTTTAAACTGGGTTTTCCGTTTTATTATATAAGTATATAAATCTTAAAAAAATGTCGTGGTAAGGCAAGATGGTCATGCCGAATAGGTGGCTAGATGGGCAGAAATTTTTACAAGCATGGGCAGAAATTTTTACAAGTACGACTTATAAAGAGGAACTTTAAGATTCGCTAAATGCGTGAAACAAAAGATACAGGAACAAACCAAAATCTGTTGTAAAAAAAGTAAAAAAAATAAAATAAAAATTTTAAACAAAAGAAAAATAAGTAGGAACGTTTATCAGTGAATGAAAATCAATCAATAATCGGGTTGATGCTACCCATTTATAATAAAAGGGTGTGTAATATGTATTAAATGCCAAAGATGTGTTCATATTGTTCTTGTGCCGGAGATTAAGAGGAAGATGATGAAGTTAATTTGTGATTTTTATAAATATTAGGAAAAGCCCATGGCAAGATGGGCTTTCTTTATATAGCAAAGTTTTTTTCAATTGTATGAAAAAGCATTAATCCCTATTAGAATTTTTATATTTATTCATAAAAGGAAAATTATCAAGAGTGTGGAAAATGTGAACCAAACCAAACTACACTATTTTAAGTCCAGAAAAATCTACTTTGCCGCACTAGTTTGAAAAAAAAATTCCGCAAAAAAATGTGAAATTATGAAAAACCTGTATAGATTTTTAATTTCTGTTCATAATATTTCCTATGAAATGCCTTGGTAGTCTAAGAGCCCAGTAGGATTTTGGGCTTGAATTGCAAACCGATACTCATATATTTTAATCGATTCGTCATAAGACCATGACCCAAAAAAAATGGAGATACCTGCAGAAACAACCCGCCATATTTGTTTAAAGATAGCGAAAAGGAGTTTGAATCAAATGTACGAAACTTTTTTCACTCAATGAAATTGTGATTAGCTTCTACTATAATGGCCTCTCCAAAACACTATCAATACTTTGTTTTTTATTTGTATCTATACTGTAAATTCTGTAAGTTCCCTAAATACGCTATTTTTTTATAGGTTTTTTGATTTTTTAAAGAAAACTACTGGTTTTACAAAAAACAACATAAACATAAGATGTATTCATGGTGGGTCTAATATTTGCTGTAGATTAAGCGGTTCTCGAGTTACACTCAAAAAGCCACTAAATTGACCTATACCTACCACCGGGTACAAAATTTTCAAACAGGGATACTACACTTTTTGTCGTAAAGTTAATAGGTTTCCTGACAAAAACAAAAAATATGCGACAATGGCATGGGTCCATTAAGGGAAAAAATAATTTATGCACAGATGAGCGAACCCGCAGTTACATATAAACTCAGCGTCAAAAGTCTTACAAAAAACATATTTGATACTTTTCTGTTAAATTGACAGGTGGTCACGTGATTTTGACAACTTCTTATTTTTCGAAACTTTCTGATAAAAATGTTGATATTGGTATATTTTCCTTTGTTCTTGCGGTAGTATTTCTGAAGTGAAACTTTTATTTAAAACTGGTGTCACCCTCTACAATTCGGCAAAAAAAATGTCACTTTTTATCCCTGACTGTCACTTTTTATCCCTGACCCGTCACTTTTCATCTTCATTTTAATTGGCACTATTTCTAACTTTCAACACCGAAAAAATATAAAGGGTGTCCCAGATAAATTTCGATTTCGAAAACTGTGTAAGAAATACAATTTTGGTTAAAATATAGATAAAAATATTTACAGGGGTTTTTGTAATGTCGAGGGCAAAGGCAATTTTTATTTTCTGCTTTTTTCACATTTATCCAAACTTGTCTTTCTTTCATAAATTTCTATAAAATAAGTAGGTAAATGTCTCTGGAATACATAGTATATTTAATAGGCCTAAACTTTTCTTTTAGTTTTAGTACCTGCGTATCTACAGGTAAATATTTGCTTTATTTCACAGTTATACAATAGGGACTTCTGACAGTTTTCCATTGAAAACTGACAATTGATCTTTCAAAATTGACATACCAAAGTTGAATTTATAAATCCAGTCGTTTATTTTCCATTATTAGTGGCGGCACTATTAATTCCGGCTCTTACAATACACAAAGTTTTGAAAGAAGACAGCTGTTTTTATAATGCCTCGCTTTATTGCAATAAGTCCCTAATATTTTTAACCTTTAATTAGTGTAATGAAAAAAACTTACAGTGAAAAAAAAAACCTATTTTATTATTAACAAATATTTGGTAAACCTGATTTTTGTTGTGCTCATTAAAAAATATTAAAAGCAAATATCATTTATTCTTGGTAACAAACCTTTTTTAATCTGTTTAGTTATAAATAATAGTTCATTTGTTTCTTTAATAATTTGATGTTTTTTTAAATATTAATTGCCTTATATTAACCATAACCAAAACACTCTTTCTTTTAAGGTAACAGAACGTCTTTGTTATTAATACTTAAAATTTACCAAATATAAATATACTCTTAATATTGGCAAATATTTCTTTGTTTATTATAAGAAACATTTTTTGTATAATGTTATGGTGGAATTTTGTTATTATAACGGTCTGAATTGGTTTCTATTAATTACTTCGTAAAACAATGAATTGGTTACTATTAACAAGCGATATTATCGAGCAATATAACTTTGTTTTGTTTCGGTTGATATTTTGTACATGTGTGCCGCTGTCTGACGCGGAGTATTGTATTACAGACCGTTGCAGAAAGTGAGCCCAAAAATCAAGGGGACGACATATTTTGGCCAAACATTGACCAAACAAGGTTTAGTTTTTGTGATTTTGTACTAATACGGACCTAAATACGGGGGTATTTTTATGGCATCATAATGGTATTTTGTTAAGTTTTTGGTTGCGCAAGAGTCAAAGTGAATAAAAAGTCATAAGGAATAACGTTTTAAAGGTAAATATTTAGAGGTAGAAATATAGCTTCAAGAAAAAAGAACGTTGTATTCATTGTATATTGCCTTAAACTTTTTGTTCTGTCGAAATTGCTTTATAAACAAACAGTTATTAGGATTAATTTTTAATTAACTGATTTATGTGTGCTAATTGACGACAAGTATCCAGAGGCGTAGGCTTTATTTGTTTTTAATATAAAATTCATCCTTTTTTTTGTTTCAGATTTCCGCTTAAAGATGAAAACACTGGCTTGTTTGTTAAAAACATGCAGCTTGCTGATTGGTCTTCCACAATAACAGATCCTATTAGAAATCACAAAAACTATCCTATTTGAAGGGCAGTAAGAATAGTACGTGTTATTTATTATTTTTTTTAGAAAGCTCCATATTTGTATTTTGTGATTTTAATAATTTTAAATTCAATTCTTTGAATTAATTATTATAGATTTTTAGGCAAAGAGCCTTTAGTATGAAAATGCGAAGTTTAATCCTTTTAACTTAAAGCAAACGTTTAATGTTCTGTATAGTGGCGTATATAGAAAAAAAATTTGGGGGGGCCGAGACGGTTTCGGGGGGAAGGGGCTAGCCCTCATGAGGCCGTATTTTAGGCTATTTTATGTTTATATTCATAAAATATGTGGAAAATATCTAAAAAAAACTTAACTTCGAGGGTACATACGACACTGGTTCTGTATTAAATTTACAAATATATAATATTTATTTTCTTTTTCAGGAAAGAATTGACTTGGAGGTGGAGGAAGTTATTGAACAAAAGAGAAACATTTAAAAAAAAACACGGGCTACCCATGCTGCCTTTCATAATTGTGGAGTCCCCAACTTATAGTGAGGTAAAATCGGTTTATGTCAGTTTTGACAAAAATTTTGTGTGCATCTCACGTGGAACAAACGTGCGTACATCTCATTAACCAAGCTTTGCAAAAAAAAAAAAAAGATAAAGTAAAAAAAATTGTGACGTGACAGATCAGTCATACTTTACCAGACTTCACGTCTCTGACTACAACCTTATTTTATAAAAAAATATCTAGTTCTTTTTTATTTATATATTAGGAATTGTACTAGAGTAAATTTGTAGGGTATTTCAAGAAAAAGCTGCAAAAACGGTATATTTTTTTATATCTGCCATAAAAACAACAGTATCTTCTTGGTTTGGTAACTTTTTTTACCAAGATATGTAGTTTTCTATCACTCTTAATTAGTTTTAAATTATAATGTACAAAAAAATATATAATTTATTTATTTTTTTAAAGATGCCGGCCGAAAAAGTAAAAAAAAACTTTTTGTTTATTTTTTCGAAATTTAACCAAAAAACTGGAAAAAACAAGACATCTCGTTAAACAAAATACAGATATTTTAAAAATGTTAAAAAAGTTGACATATGTCACGTACCGGGTGATTTGATTGAATTGACCATATTTATCTATAGCTATCTCCGTTAATATTGATCTAACAGTAACGTTTAAATAAGCAAAGGTAAATAATTTTTCCTAAATCATCAGAATATGATGTCAAAAATGACATATGTCATACACTTACAGTCACACTTATGGTTTATTTTTTTAAATAAAACTCCCTGTTTATAATTTTTTTAGTTGATAAGGCTCCATTTTCTGATTTCAAAAATATATAATACGTTGACATTTAGTCCAGCCGTTATTAAAATATTTGCATTTCAGTATTAACGGAGATAGCTAGCTATAAAGTAAAATATGGTCAATTTATTCAAATCACCCGGCACGTGACATATGTCAACTTTTTTAACATTTACATATATCTGTGTTTTGTTTAAAGAAATATCTTGTTTTTTTCAATTTTTTTTGTTAAATTTCGAAAAAATAAACAAAATATTTTTTTAAAACTTCTTTCAAAAATAAATAAATTATATTTTTTTTGTTCATTAAAATTTAAAGCTAATTAGGATTAATATAAATCTATATATCATATATAAAAAATTGACCAAACAAAAAGATACTGTTGTATTTATATTTTGAACGCCGCCATCTTGGATAATAATAGACATATGTCATTTATTATGAAATATTTATTATCGATATATTACACGGCAATACTAGTTGTGTCAAACAAGAACAAAAAAATAACTTTTTATCTGAACTTCGGCCCCCATCTTAAAATGTTAAATGTCAAATTGTAACTTTTTATACATTTTTACAAGAATTGGCTTACTGCTGATAAAATCCAAAAAATGTTTTTGAAAAAATTTAATTTGGGCTACATGTTGTAAAGGTCTCTTTTATTTTTGACAAATTAAGCGCCATCTTCCTGTCGGCTTGAAAACTTATAATTTCTTTTAAGCATGTTTAAAGAGCTGGTCAGTGACTTTAATATGAGGTATTAAAAATAAATATCGCAGAAAAAATAAGAAAAATATCGAAGAAAAACGATTTTTTTAAAATATAGCCGCCATTTTGTTTTGCAGTGACAAGTGTAATTTCATACACTTTTAAATTGAATGGGTCCCACAAGTAAATTTATCAAAATTAATTTAATTTATCTTAAAACAAGGAAATAATTTTTTTCTTAACTTTTGCAGCCGCCATCTTGGATTCTGAGGCCGGAAAATCGGGGATCCTCGAATGGAAATTTAGCTTTTGGTGTTAGGTACTACTATATTAAATATTTAAAAAAAATATAGGTACCCTTTTTGCAGCTTTAATTTACAAATTTACTCTACTATTAACTGTTAAATATTAGAGTGTTTTTGGTCAGGACATTTGTCTCGAAAGTTGTGGTTCTAAGTCGGCCCAGTAGCGACCTGTCACGCCGTTGTGTTTAATTACCACAAAGAACGTGGTTAATTCCGGATCTTTAGCGCTAACTTTATGTGTGGTTATGGTTATGTTTCATTGACATTTTAACCAACCAAAACTTGAATCGTGTGTCAAATTCATAATTTTGTTATGTTTTAAATATTTTTGATTATTTTGATGAAAGTTTCAAACTATTTTTCTTGTAAAATGGGTTTCTTGCAGTTTTGTGGAAAATAACAACAAACATGTTGAGGTTAGTTTATCATGAAATGGCAGTTCGTTATGTGGTCCAAGAACTGTGTTGTTCATGACAAATAGTCATGGTTATGACCGAACCAAACACTAACATAACCACCACTATAACGAAATTGACGTTCACATGTGCTGATCAAAAACACTATATTAAAACGTTTGTGTACAGGGTGTCTCAAATTCGATGTTTTTGGGGGGTTTCGGGTATTTCTAGAGAGGATAGAAAAAAATCACCCCCCCCCCCTTTGCGCCGCTCAAATTTCAAGAGAAGCTTAAAGGTGATTTTGATTTAGTAAGCCGTTTTTAAACTATGCGGTGTTTTTAAAAAGTTGTATTTTAAGAGGGGGTTTATAACTTTTTTATTTATGAAAATTTTGTTTTTGTGTAAGAGATAGATCTTTTCTTGAAGACTTGACACGTGTAAACGGCTTTTATCTCTCTCTTTAAATTTTCGAGATATCGCATAAACTTGTTATTTTTCTTATAAAATTACCCTATTTTTATTCGATTTTTGAAATAAGCGTTTTAAATTTTCTTTAAAATGACGTATCGCACTCAATATTAAATTTTTTTATTGTTTCCTATATTTTCACTTTTTAATTACCTCGTATTTTGTTATAATTTAATAAATTTAAAATATTTTAAACCCACTTAGAAAACTAAAATAAATGGTAAAAACAAAAAATCTACAAAAAATACGAACAGTATATAAGGAAATAAAGGGATTATCCCATAAAGAAAGAACAACTTAATGTGATATCTCAAAAACTAAAAGTGAAAAATAAAATTTAATTTGACAGTTAAATTCCTCTTAAAAAGGTGTCTTGAGAATGCTTTTACAGAAATAAAAAATATTAATAAATAAACAAGTTATAGACTCCCTTTAAGCTTCTCTTGAAATTTAAGCATTGCAAAGGGGGTTTAGTTTTTTTCTATCCCCCTAGAAATATCCGAAACCCATCAAAAACCTCGAATGAGGGACACCCTAAAGAAAAAAATATTTTTGTGATTGATAAGGAATAAAGTTGGATTTTGACGCAACTTAGCACTGTTTCACAGACGTGTCATCTGTAGTTACGGGTTAATTTAAAATTATCCGCGAAAAAAGTTTAGCAAAACAACATTGATTTTATTTTTAATACGCCTTTCTAAGAAGTGGCTATAAGCGATATCATATAATTTAAAAAATTGGCAAGGCAAAAAACTAAATATTTTATGCTAAAGCAATAGCGTTAAAACTATTTCCATTTAGAGGTCCCGCCGTAGAAAAATAATAAAAATAAAATTGAAGTAGTTTAATTTTCTAAATCTCCACCCTGTATGTAAATTTATGTACCTCGTCTTAAGAGACTGATAAAAACTTTATTCTTAAACATTTAGATTTAAAAGTTTATTTAATTTTTATAAAACAGAAAATATAAACATTTAAGAAGAATATTGTTACCTGCTTTTATAAGAATATGTTTTAACTTACCTATTGAATAGGTTTTTATAGATATGTAAAAAAAACCGTCGATAATAGCTATAGGTAAGGTGCGGCCGAAGAGAGAAAAAGTTTAATGAAAATGTCACAAAGCGATTTTACTTTCAAAGTGTGTATAAAATGAAATCGTAGCTGACCAATTTAAAATTATTTTCTTAGTTTTTATTTAAAGACTCGCAATATAGCCAAATAAAATTATAACATCAAATCTCAAAGCAAATTTGAACTGCGTTTAAATCAAAAATACAGGGCTATAATACATTTTTTTGGATAATTTTGACATAATAATGACATACATCAACTAAAATTTTTACTGTTTTCCTTGCAACACCTCATCAATAAAAATTTCAAAAATTGACTCATCTTTTTGTTTTTTTTTTTTAAAATTCAAAAATATATTTTTCTGACATTTTATTTGACGTATGTTAAAAACATATGTGCCGTTGTTTTTCTTTTTTTATAAGCTCTCGAATAAGGTAAAGATATATATGAGTTTAATTATTATTATACTGTATATTTATTATAAGGATCATTCTTATTTAATATTAAATTAATTAATTATGGGTTATTATATAATTAGTAGCTGTAACCATATTTATAGTTGATGTTGTATTAAAGTGACACCGCGTCATCAAAACCTTGATGGGCGGGAAGGGAGTAGAGGGGTACATACAGTGGCACGCACTTCCTTTAATTTTTTTATTGATATTGATTCCCAAAATGCGGCACTGCACTAATTAGTAATTAGCTTACTATTTTACTTGCTTTTTAATGATGTCTTCTTCTAAACGATTTCATTAGAAAGGAACATATATACTATTATCTGGTTGTTACGAACATATTATTGATTTAACAGGGCTTTGACGTTTTCTATTCGTTGTTATTTTGACTGTATGTCAAACAATTATGACGCAGCTTTTCACAAAACAAATTACCGTCTTTGCAACTAAATTAATATTTGCGCACATTTTAATATAATTTTGGATCCTCTTTTTTGTTTCGGATCTTTATTTATCAGGTAAGTACCTCTTTGATTTCTCCTTTAAAAGGTCGTAGTGTTTTATCCTTCGAACATTAAGCCCCAAGCGGCACACTGCATGTACAAAGTGAAACACTAATTTTTTAAGGCTTCTTTACTTAGATTTTGCCGCAGAATTTGGTTTACCATAGCTATGACGCGGTGCCACTTAAATAGAACATCAACTATAGTTATTTTGCATTAATAAGGTATTTGTAGGTTTCACGTTCTGTTTAATATACAGGGTGTTCATTTTAAAACTTCCAACCCAGATTTCTCGAAAATGATTTTTTTTTTTTTGAGAAAAAGTAAAAACAATTAATTTATTAAGGAGGACACATTTTGGCTATCTTAAAATGTTTATAGTACACACCCCCTTTGTGACAAAAAAGACAAAAAAGAAAGGAACAGGTACAAGTAGTGTCGGTAACTTTGTTCACTTATTCACTGGAGTCCCAAAAGAACGGTGAGCAGCCAGAGGGGTATCCTTATTAATAAAGAAAAACCTCAAACATAAGATTACAGACTACGAGTGCATTAACGAAAACTTACTTCGAGTTAACATGAAGATGCTTGGACACAATATAAGCATAATAGCAGCCTACGCACCATCAAATGACGAAACGGTAGCTATAAAACAAATGTTCTTCGACCAACTTGATGAGACTATCAGTAAAATCGGCAATACCAGGGAAATAATTATGCTTGGCGATTTTAATAGTGGAACTGGTAGACAAAGCCAAAGCAAAGTGGTAGGACCATTTGGACAGGAAGTAACAAATGATAATGGCATGAGACTGATACAATTGTGTGAAACTCATAATCTAAAAATAAATAATGGTTTTTTAAACATAAGGATATTCGTCGGTATACCTGGATTCAGCCAACAAGAAAGCTTAGATCAATCATTGATTATGCTATAGGTGGACAACACTTGGAACTAAAGTGGTATGATGTGCGCACACTTCGTCGTGTTACCTGTGGATCTGACCACCGTCTGGTAAAAGCAAAAATATTATTCCCTGTAAGAAAAACAAATAAGGACGAAAGTATTACAGAAAATGAAAATCTAGAATGCATCGAAGACAATTAAAAATACAACTTTAGAAGTCTAGAAATCGAAAGTACTCAAAGATTGTATCAGAACCGATTAGATGAAACATTAATAAACACAGATCACTCATTTGAAGAGATAATACAGACATAGTAAAAAGCTTGAAGGAAGCAAGCAAAGAAGCTGTTGGATACCAAGATAATAGAAATAACAATAAGATGTGGTGGACGGAAGAAATACAGGAAACGGTCAAGGAGAAAAAACGCACATACTTGAAATGGCTCAGTACTAAAGAGCAAAGAGACCTAGAAATATACAGGGAAACCAGAAGACAGCTTAAAAGTTTGATACGAACAGAAAAAAATGAAATGTTCGAGCGCAAATGCCATGATATAAATACACACGTAGGAGGTAGGCAGAGCTCTAAAGTATGGAAATTCATTTCTACAGTAAAAAACCCAACAAAAGAAAAAGTAAACATCCAGATCATCAAACCAGAACAATGGACAGAACACTATAAGGGACTGCTGCAGGAGAGGAGACCCGAATATCTGGCTGCCTCTCCGAGGAGAGACATAGAAGTACATGGAGAGGAAGTAATCATCGAAAAAGAAATGATAAGGAATAGTATTAAAAAGCTTAAATCCGGAAAAGTTAGCGGACCTGGGGGAATATATGCTAAAGTGCTCAAATATGGATTGGAGAAACTACTCGAAAATCCCACATATATTATCAATCAATGCATAAACGGACATCCAGTACCTGGTGATTGGAAAATTGCATTCATATTCTCCATACATAAAAAGGAAAACAAGCTGGATTGCAACAATTACAGAGGAATTTCAGTAACCAGTACTCTAAGTAGATTGTACGGTAGGATTCTTAGAGATCTAATAGAGAATGATTTTCATGAACAAGAAGAAGAAGAGCAAAGTGGGTTTCGTGCAGTGTTAGCTCCCGCTAAATTTCGCGGTTGTTTATATATATTTTTAAAAACACACAACTGTATGAAGTACAAAGCGCATTCCGCGTATTTGGACATGCGCACCAACAACCAGAGAGATCCTTGTCAATCGCCAGAGAAAATGGCGTGTTAATTTCGTTCTCCAACTATTTCAAATATCTACACCTGAAAGTGCTCGATTTTTGTGTACTGAAGCATAGAACTAGAAACTTCAGCCCTTCAGCTACGTGGTGACATCATTAGATCCAATTCAGGGGCCCCTTGGAAGTGGAGAATTTGGCTGCAAAAGTGGTGAGTGCATTTGTCTGATTACCGTTGTGTGCCACCAATATTTTTCCTATGGACGTTTTGATTATTTCGTAATTTCATATCAATATTTATGTTTGTTCGCGCTATCATCAATTAAAATTTATACAGTCCATTGCATTTAACGTTTTTCTAACCGTGGACTGACATAAAGTGTTCCTTGCGAGCCGAATTATTTAGAATAAATCCATACGACGGTATTAATAATTATTTTCATGCCAAGCCACTTATTTACCTAATCTGTGGCCAAGCCATGGCCTTGAATTTTCGCACGCATCGTATATGAAACGAGAAAGTCGTCCGTGCGGTGCACGTGCCTTTCGCGTGCTCGATTCAGTAAACAAAGCGAAGGAACCACAAAACAAAACAAACAAAAACATTTCTCATTTATGTGTTAGGGTGTTTCATATCATTTCGATATTTAAAACAATTTTCATCAATTGCGATAAATTAGTGCATATTTTCGACAATTCGTCATTTTTCTATTTCAGAAGCATTAATTTAGCGTTAATTGTATATTTACCGACAATTTCGTCTTTTCAAAGGTAAAATCATGTCTGTCAAAAAAGCCGTACAAAAACGCAAGGGTTTTTTTATCTGCGATCACCGAGTGTTATGTGTTGTCAAAGACCGCGGAAAAGGATGAAAGAGCGAGAAACGAGTTTCAAGTGAGGTATTCCGATTTGGATGAAACCTTCGATAAATGCATGCTGGCGCATAATGACGTCATTATGTTGATAGACGACACGGACGACGAGGAGTTTAAAACGCAGGATGCGATCCTTTCAGAAGCTCGTAAATATTTTTATGCGTGTAAGGGGGTTTACTCTAAAATATTTCCGGTTGAAGCCCCATCCTTTTCGGGATCATATGTTCGACAAAACGAATCTGAAACTCCAAAACTCAAAGAGTTAGGTATTCCCATATTCCGAGGTGATAAAAAATTATGGCCAAGCTTTTTCGATCTTTTTATATAACATTATAGATCAAAATCAAAGTCTAAGTAACGTTCGAAAACTTCAATATTTATTTTCATATCTCGAGGATGAGCCTTTAAAATTGATATCAGGGATTAGCTTATCTGATCAAAATTATAAAATTGCTTATGACAAATTAGTCAATAGATATCAAAACAAGCGAGACCTCTCAAATGATGATTTAAGCTCAATTATGAACTCCACCTTAAAAAACGAGTCAGCTAAGGAATTGCGTAATTTAATTGACACCTTTTCTGAATCCCTAGAAATTTTAAAATCACTTAGCTTTGACGTTGACAGTTGGGACTTTATTATTTTTTTCATTTTATTAGAAAAATTGGATATTCCAACGCGTTCAAATTTCGAAATGAGTCACGCCAATACTAATACCGAAATTCCCACTTTTCAGTCACTTTTTCAATTTCTAGAAAAAAGATGTAAAGTTTTGGAATCACTTCCTCAATCAACAGCACCCAAAAAGGTGCCTATATATCAAAAATCAAATTCTATGCAAAATCAGTCTGGGCAAAAGCCTACCTATCAAAATTAAAATTCTATGCGAAATCAGTTTGGGCAAAAGCCTACCTATAAATCATCCAATTCGCCTTTTATAGGACTGGCTGGCACCTCAACTAATTCAAGTACGGGAATAAAATGTTTCCGGTGTAATCAAGGTCACGTGCTTTCGAAATGTCAACATTTCTTGATCTCTCACCTATCGATCGCCTATCTTTCATCAAACAGAAAAAATTATGTCTAGCGTGTTTTCATCCCTTGCATGATGTAGATACGTGCAAATCAAAATATTCATGCAGGACTTGCAATAGTAAAAGGCACCACACTTTAACTCATATCTTAGAAACTAATCAAGAGTCTGGAAGCCAAGATACTAGTCCTGTCATTCACACACCACCTGTCAATAATCTTCATGTGTCATTAAATGCCTCAGGACCTTCAGGTACCTTTCTTTTATACACCGCCATAATAGATGTTATGGACGGTTGCGGAAATTTTCAACCTGTAAGGGCACTGCTTGATTCTGGATCACAGACAGGATTCATCAGTGAAAAGTGTATTCAGCGTCTTAATCTTCCTAGGCGAAGTTACACCACTGAAATATTCGGATTAAATCAGATGTCTTCTTTTACTTCCAAAGGGCTCGTTCAATGTCACATTAAGCCACAAGGACAAGTCACTCCTTTACTTAATTTCGAAGCAATTGTGGTTCCACAACTATGTTCCAATATGCCTACATTCTCTTTGAACGATAATCAGTGGAAACACTTGCAAAACCTTAAACTTGCCGACCCATCTTATTTCAAATCTAGACCTGTGGACCTGGTTATTGGTTGCGAGCTATTCGCACAGATATTCAAGGAGGGCAGGGTTCTTGGACAGGTAGGGCAGCCTTCAGCCCTTGAAACTATCTTTGGCTGGGTCGTCATGGGAAAGGTTGACAGTAGGTAGTCTTACGGAACGAACCAGTTGTTTTTTAACGAGTCATTCACCTCCTTTAGAGGTCATTCTCCCTAGGTTTTGGGAAATCGAACATTTGCCTAAAAAACAAATCTTATCAAAGGAAGAAAAACAGGCAGAATCAATTTTTACTGCTAGTGTAGTACGGCAACCGAGCGGTAGATTCATGGTAGATCTTCCGTTTAAAGATAAAATAAACCCTGACCTAGGAAATACTTATCCGCAAGCTTATCGTAGATTTTTACTTCTATAAAATAGATTAATCAAAAATCCTGATCTGTACACTGCCTATTCAAGTTTCATGCAAGACTATATCGATTCTAATCATATGAGTTTAGTTTTATCTAGTCAACCAAAGGTCGACGTATCGTGTTTTTTAGCACATCATTGCGTACTAAAGCCACCACCGCAGTCACCCCAAAAAATATTAGTCTCAATGACACATTGTTATCTGGACCGAAACTTCAAAAGGATATTGCTTCTTAACTCCTTACGTTTCGTCTTAATCCTATTGCCTACATTGCTGACATCAAACAGGTGTTCCGTCAAGTCCTTATCAATCCTTATCACCGTCCTTATCAAAGGATATTTTGGAGGTTTTCTCCACAGGACCCACTTTCAGTGTGGGAACTTTCTACTGTCACTTTTGGCATGACATGCTCACCTTTTCTAGCCATGCGTACCTTAAATGAGCTGGCAGAGAGAGAAAAGGAACGTTTTCCTATGGCTAGTACTGTTCTAAAAACGTCAATCTATATCGAAGATATCTTGGGAACTAGCCCTTCGCTTTCTGAAGCTCTCTCCCTTCAAACAGAACTCAATGATTTGTTGAAGTCGGGAGGATTTGAACTTAAAAAATGGGCAAGCAATTGTCCTGAGTTATTGGCAACATTGCCAGAGTCCGATCGTCAAATGCCTCTCTCTTTCGACAAGGAGGAACCCCACTCTATCAAAGTTTTAGGACTTCAATGGCATCCAAAAAACGACATTTTTTCTTATCAATGCCGAATGAAGGACAAACTCCCAACCAAACGTTCTATTTTATCTATCATAGGCACAATCTTCGATCCCTTAGGTTTTCTTTGTCCCTTGTTGCTACAAGCAAAATTTATTTTGCAACAGTTGTGGATATCGAAAATAGGCTGGGACGAAGAACCAGATTCTTCTATCATCGACTCTTGGAACAAACTTCGTTCTGAATTCCCGCTTCTTTCCAATTTTCAATGACCCCGACAAATCAAACTGTCAAAAACCAATACCTGTCAAATCATCGGCTTCTGTGACGCTTCAATTCGAGGCTACGCAGGCGTCGTATATTTTCGTGTAGAAGAGGAAAACAATATATCTGTTTCTCTCATATCTGCAAAATCTAGGGTCGCGCCTATAAAGTCACAAACTTTGGCTAGGCTGGAACTCCTAGGCGCATTTCTTTTAAGCGAATTAATTGACTTCGTTTTATCTAACTATGAAGGAAAAATAACTTTTACAAATATCGTTACTTTCTGCGATTCGCAAGTCGTATTGCACTGGCTTTCATCCCCTCCTAATCGCTGGCAAACCTTTGTTGGAAATCGAGTCAGTAGAATCCAAGAAATCATTCCCTCAAACTCGTGGCGCTACATTCCTTCTGCTTTGAATGCAGCCGATATTGCGTCACGAGGGGCCACCCCTTCACAGCTCATGTCACATGACATGTGGTGGAACGCACCGTCGTTTTTGTGGTCTCCCGAAAACGAATGGCCCGATTTTCATAAACCAAAAATGCCGATTGATTTCGGAGATATTAATCTGGAGGAAAAGCCAAAGGTCTGTTGCAATGCGATAATTGATGTCAACTTCTTAGATCAGCTTCTTATCAAATATTCCTCTATATCAAAAATTCAACGTATCATTTGTTATGTCCTTCGAATAGTTAACCTTTTTCAAAACCATTCCTATCAAAAACCCACTAAGCCGCCGGACCAAAAAGTTATTTTTGAGAATATGGTTTTTCCTACCACCGGTGAGATGCAAAGTGCGTTACACCTTCTTATCAAACGCGTGCAAGTTTCTTGTTTTTCTGAGCTTTTTTCCGCGTTATCTAAGGATAAACCAATACCGAAACCTTTGCGAAAACTTTCACCTTTTCTTGATGAGAATAATATCATTAGAGTCGGTGGCAGATTACAAAAATCTGACCTTTTGTCTTATTCTGCAAAACACCCCACCCCGTCTTACTTTCGAGTGACCATCGTTTAACTACTCTTCTTATCGAGTCCGCTCATCGACAATATCTTCATCCTGGGTTTAAAACATTACATAATCTGCTTTTACAGCAATTTTGGATATTATCTGCCAGACGGGCAATTCAAAGAACCATATCCAAGTGCTTGCTATGTTTTAGAATCAACCCTAAACCCTATAGACCGCCCATAATGAGTTCACTTCCCGCTCATCGAATCAATCAACTAAAACCTTTTTCGAGTGTAGCTATCGACTTTTGTGGACCTTTCTTTGTGATTCCTCATCGTTACCGTGGTTGTAAAGCTTTCAAATCGTATGTCTGTGTGTTTGTCTGTACGGCCACACATTGCGTGCATTTGGAATTAACCATGGAACTGTCCACCGAAGGGTTCGTAGGTGCATTCCATCGATTCATTTCCAGACGCGGAAGCGTGACGCAATGCTGGTCAGATCAAGGCAGTAATTTTATAGGGTTTCGTAACCAATTACTGGATTACGCATGAAGTGCTGCCACCAGACTTTCTATTCGTTGGCATCTGGGACCTCCTCTCAGTCCACATTTCAATGGCCTGGCAGAAGCTGGCGCCAAAAGTTTTAAAACTCACTTTGTACGAGTTGTCGGCGACCAGAAGTTGTCTATCATGTAGATGTCCACCCTTACCTGTCGCATAGAAGCCGTACTTAATAGTCGCCCTTTATCTCCTGCCTCTTCAGACCCACACGATCTTCAACCTCTTACCCCTGGGCATTTTTTGACACTTGAACCCCTTAATTCAGAAATTCCTGAGTCAGATTTGTCCGAGGTTCCCCTAAATCGGCTCTCGAGATGGCAACAAATCCAAAAACTACATAATGATTTTTGGAAACGGTATTCTATAGAGTATTTGCATACGCTACAACAGCGACACAAATGGGCTGATTCGTCCCCAAATATCAAGTTAAATGATTTGGTTATCATAACAAGTGATCACATTCAATCGCCTTTGAAATGGCCGGTCGGTCGGGTCATCGAACTGCATCCCGGCGGGGACGGTCAGGTGCGTGTTGCGACTGTACAAACGGTTACCGGTGTTTATAAGCGGCCAGTTGTAAAACTGTGCCTCTTGCCAAATTAAAAGTAATTTTAATTTTCTACCTTTTACCGGGTATTACAATAGGTTTTTTATTTTTAATTTTTTTTTTGAATTTTTTGTTTGTTTGTTTTGCCTTTTTTCGGGATTTCGTTATCTCTAAATAAACTTACGATGCTTATCTATTTTCATTCATTTATATTTATCGGTCGATTCTTTTTCTTATATCTATATCTGTCCGGTTGAGATTCTAAAATTGTGTGTTTTGGAGGGCAGTTATGTTAGCTCCCGCTAAATTTCGCGGTTGTTTATATATATTTTTAAAAACACACAACTGTATGAAGGACAAAGCGCATTCCGCGTATTTGGACATGCGCACCAACAACCAGAGAGATCCTTGTCAATCGCCAGAGAAAATGGCGTGTTAATTTCGTTCTCCAACTATTTCAAATATCTACACCTGAAAGTGCTCGATTTTTGTGTACTGAAGCATAGAACTAGAAACTTCAGCCCTTCAGCTACGTGGTGACATCATTAGATCCAATTCAGGGGCCCCTTGGAAGTGGAGAATTTGGCTGCAAAAGTGGTGAGTGCATTTGTCTGATTACCGTTGTGTGCCACCAATATTTTTCCTATGGACGTTTTGATTATTTCGTAATTTCATATCAATATTTATGTTTGTTCGCGCTATCAATAATTAAAATTTTATACAGTCCATTGCATTTAGCGTTTTTCTATCCGCGAGTTAACAGTGCAGGCAGATCTTGTAGTGATAATGTTTTTTGTCTTAAACAAGTAATTGAGAAAAGGAGCGCCAGAAATATAGAGACTCATGTTACCTTTGTGGACCTACAAAAAGCTTAACGACCGATATACCATATACACACTACAGTTTACTGACGACCAAGTAATTGTAGCTAATGATAAAGAAGACATGGAGTATATGATGAGAAAGTTAACGGAAGAATACCAAAAGTGGGGGTTAACAGTGAACGTGGACAACACACAGTACTTATGTATTGGAAACGTATCAAGTGAATTAGAACTAGAAAATGGACAAACAATATCTCCATGTAATGAGTATGTATACTTGGGTGTCACATTTGATAAGACGGGAACAGACTGTAAAGAATTGGAAAAAAGAATAGTAAAAGCAAAAAAAGTTATTGGATGTTTTAACAGTATTTTATGGAGCAGAGAGATAAAAAAGAATGGAAAATTTAACATATATAAAACAATGGTGAAAAGCACGCTGTTGTATGGAATAGAGACTTGTCGCGTAACAGAAAAATACAAAGCAAAAATGGAGTGTCGAAATGGATGCAATAAGAAGATCAATGAGAATATCTAGAACAGATCATATAAGAAATGATATCATAAAAGAAAGAATGGGAATCGAGGGAAGCATAACGGATGACAACACTAAAAGGCAACTGATATGGTACGGCCATGTACAACGGATGAGCGACGAAAGATTACCAATGCAGGTCCTAGAATGGCAACCAATAGGGCGCAGAAAAAGAGGGCGTCCTAAACTGGAATGGCAACAATCAATCCAAAAATCAATGAGTCAAAAAAACCTGACAGAAGATGACTGTCAGGCTCGAAGGAGTTGGAGAATACGTGTCGGACAACGTAGAAAAACGTTCTAAGCCGACATAGTAGTAGTAGTAGAAATTAAAGGAAGAAAAATAAGAAAAAGGTTTTTCTGTCTTCGGCCCGGACTCGAACTCGGAACCTCTTGCTCTGTACGCAAACATTCTAAGCATTGAACTACCAAAGACCACGCATAATTTTTTGTAAATCTTCCATCTATGCAGGTGCGCGGTGTCTCAATACAAGAACAAGACATCTTCAGGGTATTAGCTCGACCATGTCATCCAACTGATCTACTTAATTCTTCTTTCCCACTGTCAAAGGTATGATAACTCAAATTAGACGTAAAAAATCAACATCTGAAAGCATGAGATCACCTTTTCTTTTATTTAAAATTTCTTTTTTTCTTATTTTTCTTTCTTTAATTACACTTGTTGTTTATAGTTTTAGGTCCTTGCAATATTTGCAATTTGATATTTGATAATTATATTGGCAATCGCCCATTGCGATCAGAAATTTTAACACACGAAAAGGTGATCTCATGCTTTCAGACGTTGATTCTTTACGTCTAATTTGACTTACCATACCTTTAACAGTGGGAAAGAAGAATGGACGCTAGACCATTCGCAAAGAGCGCATTGTTCAAGGCTCGCAGCGCGATATCGAAACCCTAAATTAAAATAAAGTACCCACTGAGTTTAAGACATAAATACATATTTCTTTACAGTTCTTACAAAAGTGTACCTACATGTGTACAAATAAGTTTTTTAAATTAAAGAGAAAACATTTAAAAAATAAATGGATCCATGATGGATTTTATACCTTTCTACCCCATTAGTAAACTTCATATAAATCTTGAAAACAGTTTTTTATAAATATCTCCGAAACAAAAGCCCCTACGAAGTTTTTGGTTATAATACAAATTTTTGAGAAAAATGTTCGCTGTCAAAAAGCGTGATTATCATTGATAAATTTTGACCAAAATCTAATCAGCTCGTTACAGTATCAAACACTATTTTACCTAAAAAAATCATCATCAATTCTGTCAATCTTAATAATTTTCTTAAATTGCTAATGTCTCAAAAAGTAATCTATTAATTCCTGAAATAATATCAATGCTGTAAAGGAATGAAAAAAATCGGTTTTAAACAAGGTATCACTTGACCCACTTTCCCCATCTAAAATCAAGGGGTAAAAGCTGCCCCAACTAGGGGTCGATAGAAATAAATATTAAAAAAAAAAAAAATTACGTGGATTTTTTAAAAAAATTACCATAAATACTCATAATGGCATCCCGTATACGTTTTCTGTGAATTACCCTGTGTATTACTTTAAATTAAAAGTTTTGCCTCTTTACAAAATCTATAAAGAGGCCTTGATCATGATGATTATAACGGAAATGATGACACTTATGTTTTATCGCTCCATTTATTTTGTAAAAGGAGTTTTACAAATTTTTATTTTCTGGGCAATAAATTTTGTAGTATAAAATGGAAAATAAATATATTTTGTTTACCTCATCATACTAATGACTTACAACAGGCTTACTTGTGCACGTATTAACGCTAAAAACTGCACATAACAGATGTGGCGCTCGCTTCAGGTTCCTCTAGCGGTAGATATTTAGGAATTACAAACTGATAATGATAATGAGGCTCTACCAGGGTATGCGTATAAAGTTTATTTTCTTTAAAAAAAATTAAGAATAATATTTTATTTTTGACAAACGCCGATACTTACATATATAAACATAAAACTAGACTTATAGAGCAATATAATGTTGAAAATCATATGATATATGCCCCGCCGCTCCTTGACATAAAGCTTATAATTTCTAGTTCCAGAAAAAAAAATAACCAATGCATATGCCGCAAATTTTTACCAAATATAAAAATTTTTCAAAAATTTTCGCTAAAATATTATTTTTTCAAATTTTGACGCAAAATTTAACTGATTTTAAGGAGGTAAAAACCGCAGAAGAACTATGGCACAAGTTAAAAACCATGTTCGCGGACACAGGGTTCTCTAGGAGAATCAGTTTACTCAGATCCTTAATATCTACACGCTTAGAAGACTGTGAAAACATGAAGTCTTCTGTAACCAAGATAGTAGAGACTTCACAGCGTTTGAGAGCCACTGGCTTCAAGATAGATGAAGAGTGGATAGGGTCACTCCTACTGGCAGGCCTTCCTGAAAAGTACTCACCAATGATAATGGCCATAGAACATAGTGGCATCCAAATTACCACTGATGCCATTAAAACTAAATTGTTAGATATGGAACCTGATGAAAAACGACCAGGTGGTAGTGCTTTTGCGGGAGTCTGTCTGTCTGTCTGTCTGTCTGTCTGTCTGTCTGTCTGTCTGTCTGTCTGTCTGTCTGTCTGTCTGTCTGTCTGTCTGTCTGTCTGTCTGTCTGTCTGTCTGTCTGTCTGTCTGTCTGTCTGTCTGTCTGTCTGTCTGTCTGTCTGTCTGTCTGTCTGTCTGTCTGTCTGTCTGTCTGTCTGTCTGTCTGTCTGTCTGTCTGTCTGTCTGTCTGTCTGTCTTTCTGTCTGTCTGTCTGTCTGTCTGTCTGTCTGTCTGTCTGTCTGTCCGTCTTTCTGTCTGTCTGTCTGTCTCTGTCTGTCTGTCTGTCTGTCTGTCTGTCTGTCTGTCTGTCTGTCTGTCTGTCTCTCTGCCTGTCTCTCTGCCTGTCTCTCTGCCTGTCTCTCTGCCTGTATGTCTGTCTCTCTGTCTGTCTGTAAAGACCAACCCGCATAACTCAAAAACCGTCCGATTTAAATGAAATTTGGTTCTTGGACTGGGTCTTGGGCCGTAGTGATCCCATTTCAAAATGAACGAAATCCACCGAACGCAAGCCAAATAAAAGGGTGGGGGTAGATATCAAAAATGAGAGTTAATGTGAAAATATGGCGTGTGTGATATCAAACGAAAGGTAATTAAGTCTGGAGTTAAACAAAATGAATTTTAAATTATTTAAAAAAAAGGGTGGGGGTAAATGTTAAAAATTAGAGTTTAAGTGAAAATATGGCGTGTGTGATATCAAACGAAAGGTAAATGAGTCTGGAGTTAAACAAAATACATTTTAGTTTTTAAAAAAAGGGTAGGGGTAGATTTTAAAAATTAGAGTTTAAGTCAAAACATGGCTTGTGTGGTATCAAACGATAGGTAATTGAGTCTGGAGTTGAATAAAATATATTTCAGTTTTTAGTTATATTAGCTCACACGTACACTATAACTATAGTACCTAGTGTGAGCTTAGGTGCCCATAGATTGGCAGAGTATTTTGTTGGTATTGCCATGTAGTTTTGGTTGTTTGCCTCTGAGTTAACTGCAATACACAATTATTTAAGGTCTATTCTTTTATTATGCACAAATGTGTTAAGTAAAATTTATATCTACAATAACTTCTATGCATATTTAAAAGCAAATTTTTTATATCTTTATTTTTTCTATGTTCATGAACTTTCATTTACTTTTTTTTCTCAAAACTACCTAGTATGCACTTAACACAAGTGTGCCCTACACCATCGATATTTAAATTATTTTGAATACTTTAGCGGATTTTAGCAAGAGAACCTTTTTGGCTTAGAAATGCTCAGAAAATTACTTTCTTAACAAAACATGTACACCGAGAAAAGGTAATGGCTATTTTAAACAATCAGTGTGAAACGCCTTCTAACGGCCACAGTAAAAAGGTGTGAATAGTCGAGTTTCGGATTTCAAAAGACTTCCGTTGAAAAATATTCAAAATATTTTCAATTTGACCTCAGGAATATTTCGTAGGCTAGACAATAGAATAGACCTTTTAGACACACAGAGTCTGTGCCAGTAATTTTATCAATATTTTCATGCTTCTTCTTCCTTAAAGTAGATGAAAATATTAATAAAATGAAATTATGTTAAATGTTTATTAATTGCGGCTTACGGTCTATTCGAGGTCTTTCATTAGGGTTTTTGTTTAAACAACAAATTTGTGAATTTTGACAAAAACTGAAAAAATTAGGTTTTTACAGATTTTCCCTTGACAAAAATAAATCTCTCAATGTCATCGATCACTGCCAAAAATGGTTCAGTTATCTTCAACAGTTCAGCAGATATTTGTGTGAAGCCGGATTTTTTGGGACACCCTTACAAATTTAAAAACATGCCAGTGGTGATTAATTTTGATCGGATATTCTTGTCTACAAATCAAAAAAAGAACTCTAGCTCAAACCGTTAAGAAGTTGTCAAAATCGCGTGACCACCTGTCAATTTAACAAAAAAGCAGTGGCGTATATACGGGGGGGGCCTGGGGGGGCCTAGATAGAAGCTAAGATTTTTTTGGATATTTTCCACATATTTCATGAATACAAACATAAAATAGCATAAAATACAGCCTCATAAGGTCTCGGCCCCCCCCCCAAAACTGTCTCGGACCCACCCCGAAACTTTTTTCTATATACGCCACTGCAAAAAAGTATCAAATATGTTTTTTGTAAGATTTTTGACGCTGAGTTTAAATATGTAACTGCGGGTTCGCTTATCTGTGCATAAATTATTTTTTCCCTTAATGGACCCATGCCATTGTCGTACTTCTATGGAACAAAAACATGGAATTATGTATGCCGCATATTTTTTGTGTTTTTCAGGAAAACTGTTTGCGACAAAAAATGTACTATCCTTTTTTGAAGACAATTAAATTGTCTTTTAGCGGGGGTTCATTTTGACCCCAAAAATAAAATTGTAAATTACGCTTCGGCCATGTTTAAGCCGCCATATCTACCTCAGTATCAGTTTCTGTTTGAAATTAATAGCCGTTTTTTATTTAACTTGACATCCTTTTTTGATTTGTATAGTTTTTTAGTAACTTTCATAACTTTGGTAAAAACATGAAAATTTTGTACCCGGGGGTAGGTATAGGCCAATTTAGTGGTTTTTTGGATGTAATTCGAGAACCGCTTAATCTACAGCAAATATTAGACTCACCATAAATACACCTTAACAATCTGCATATTTCTTATTTTTTATGTTTTTTTTGTACAACCAGTAGTTTTCTTTAAAAAATCAAAAAAACTAAAAAAAAACAGCGTATTTGAGGAACTTACAGAATTTACAGTATCGAGACAAATAAAAAATAAAGTATTGATAGTGTTTTGGAGAGGCCATTTAAGTAGAAGCTAATCACAATTTGTTTCAGTAAAATCGATGTAGTAATAAAAAAGTTACGTACATTTGATTCAAACTCCTTTTTGGCCATCTTTAAACAAAGATGGCGGGTTGTTTATGCAGGATTTTTGAAGGTATCTCCATTTTTTTTGGACATGGCCTTATGGCGAATCGACTAAAATATATGAGTATCGGTTTGCAATTCAAGCCCAAAATCCTACTGGCCTCCTGTACTATGGTGGAAAGGTAAGATATTATATTTCGTCAGAACACTAGGTATTTTTTTTGAAGTTTTGCGTGATGTGGTGTATATGTGTTTTGGTTTATTTTTCTCTTAATTTTATTTGTTTATGTTTTCTTGACGTTCATAGAAAAACAAGTGTTCGTAACACTTGCAGAAACCTATTTTGCCGCACTTAAATGCTCGCTACGCTTTGTTCTGTTAACGGCATTTGCGTGCGGAAAAATCGTTTTTTAGCACTTTATTTTGAACTGTTTTGTTTTAAAGTTTTTATTACTATATTTCGAATGGAAAAAAAATCTAAAAATATATTTCAGTTGAAAAAAAATATTTAAGGAGTTTAAGAAATTAATCCACAAGAAATGAATACTTTCCCAAAAACAAGCTTTTAAAATTTGTATAAATCTTCAAAACCGATCAGAAACAAAATTTCGGATTTCCATTGTCTGTATTTATTTTAACCGCGTTTCGGTTAATAAGTATCTCCAACCATTTGCAAGAGTAAGCTGTTCAAGTGTGTTCCACTTTACACTTGAAAAAGGTTAGATATACTTACTAACCGCAACTTCGTGTTTGAAATAAATAAAGACAATGGAAATCCAAAATTTTGTTTATGCTCAATCATTGTCTACGAGTTTCAAACAAAGTGCAAAACTAGCTCTTTTTAAAGAATCTATGAAATCCAAAAAAAATAAGTCATCACCGTTATTAACTTGCTATATATATATCTATGACTTGAGCTTAATTATACAAAATTATTGTACTTCCATTCTATAAAGCGTTTCATATTATCATTCTAGTTTATTAAAAAACCGTGTGGAGGAAAACAAAATCAGACAAAAAAAATTGACAAAATATTTTTCGTTATAACTATTAACTATGTCACCAATCTTATTGAAAAAAAGTAAAATTCGCAGGGCATTAATCAGAATTTTACTTAAAAATAATTTTTGTTGGCCATCTTGATATCCTAATTCAACAGATTGTACGAAACTTCTAAATTCTGTCTGCATTAATTTTCTAATAAATCAATTATTGCTAAACCGATTCCCCTTAAATTAAAATCACCATGGCAAAAATTGATTGCTCTTGAAAAATCACCATCGAAATTTGTCACCTTCTTAAAAATAAGTATAGGCGCGCAAATTTAGTGATTTGCCAAGGATGCCTAAATAACTGGGGTGAGACCTGCTATGGGCTTCAATTATTCAAATATACCGGTGCTATATAAATTCAAAGCTTTTTGAGACATTAAACATATTAATATTTTTACTGCAATAAATTCAAGTTTTTTTAGTCAGCACCCCTACTAAATATGAAAATTTTTGTTCCATTTTCGAGAATTATTGTTCTCTTTAAATTTAATATGGCTGTATAATTTTAAACGTTGCTAAAATTATCATTTGTAGTATCATGTAGTGTGGTTGGGAATTTCGACAACTTTTCAAAAAGTACTGTTTTTAAGCAATTTTGTCATAAAAACTGCGGCACGATTTTTATAAAATTATACAGTTTTTTTAAGCTTGTTTCTTAATATCACTAATTCTAGTAGAGGATTAAAATCAGCCAGAAAATATAGAAATCCCAGGTCCACAAATAAAGAGGTGTAATATTACACCCTAAATCCAATGTTTTTTTTTTCATAGCATTAATTATGTTTGAATTTTTTTATTGGACACCAGAACTGTTTTTGGTTTACCGCAATATTTTTTTCAATAATTTTGTTTAGTTTTATAATATTTAATCTAAGAGCATTTTTTAATTTTTTTTTGTAAAACGCGATATTGCGAATTTTGGTATTTTTTTTGCACGGTTCCATGTAAAGATAGATAATATATAAATCTAAGCACATTTATTTTATGGTAGACTAACTCAAAAAATACAATAATTTTCTTAAGAAATCAAAATCCTCAACTGTTTTGGAGGGAATCAAATAATCCGAAAGTTTTAAAACTTACAAATTTAAATTTTGATAAAAATCTCATTTCTACATATTTAGTAAAAAAACTAAAATAAATATTAAACCTGAAAATTTTAACATTTATTATTATATTGCCCGAAAACTCGCACTCACAAAAAATGAAACAAAGTTCCCTTGGAGTTTTTTCCCCAAATTTGTCCTCGGATAGGTTTTTATTGACAGTGATAAGAAATATTAAAAAAGGCTATTCTTCGGAATTAGATAACTTACCACTAAAAATATTTAAAAATCTTCCAGATGATGCACTGACTGCACTTACGGAATGCATAAATGCTTCCTGTATTACTGGTATCTTTCCTGACAGTCTTAAACCCGCAATAATTCCACCAATTTTCTAGATCGGAGAGACCGATGACACCTCAAACTATCATCCTATCTCGCTGCTAAATACGCTTTTAAAAATTATAGAAAGAATTGTTAAAACTGGGCTGCTTGAATTCTTAAATAAAAAAACTGGAAAAACTGTATGTGTCCAAATGATGGCGAGATGGCCGCAGTAAATACTGTTTTGTGACTTTTTTAAGGCGTTCGATTGTGTCGATCACCGTGAAGTACAGGGGACTGGGAAATCCCTAAAATGTCTTAGAATGGCTCTCGAGGCATGTCTTTCTGTCAATGTTTTATAGGAATTTTGAAGACGACGAGAGGAAGAAGAACGTCAAAATAAGGGAAAAACTCAGGCCAAACCTAAATAGAACTGGCCAAGTAAGAAATTAGTATAAATTCAACCCCACAGAGAAAATAACCCTTACAAAACATTTATTTTTAAAGCTATTTCTCCTAACATAATCTAGATCGCGTCGTCCAGTCTAGGTACATTTTTCAAAAACATGGCTAATTCAGATCAGAAAACGTTTGACATTTAGATTCTCGAATAGATGTTCTAGTTATTGATAATATATACACAGCTTTCAAAATTATGCCGATTCGGCGCCGGACTAAAAAAATTTTTTTCGATAAAATGTGCCGATAGATAATACAAAAAAAATTTACAAAATTTTTTACGTAACTTTCTTGAAATTTGGTTTTGTTAAGTAAAGTTAAATCTATTAAGTCAAGTGTTGAAATTAGGTAGGAGTAGTGTTTGTTTATCTGGTAACACTACAATTTACGTTTTTTATTACAACAATGGCTGATCCAAAATGGTGGATTTCTGTATTTTTAAACCGATTTGTCTCAAACTGGAAAGTTTGCAGTGCCTGAGAACACTTAATACAGTTTTATCATCAAACTTAAAAAATTCAAAATGGCGAAACCAAAATGGCGGATTTTCTTATTTACGAACCGATTTGTCTCAAACTTCAAATATTACATTGCTTGAGGTCATTTAACCAAAATTTTTTACTCAAACTTAAAAAATCAAAATGGCGGATCCAAAATGGTGGATTTTCTTATTTACTAACTGATTTGTCTAAAACTTAAAATATTACATTGCTTAAGGTCATTTAATACAATTTTTTATTCAAACTTTAAAAAAATCAGAATGGCGAATCCAAAATGGCAGACTTTCTTATTTACCTACCGATTTGTCTCAAACTTGAAATAATACATTGTTTAAGGTCATTTAACAAAATTTTTTACTCAAACTTAAAAAAATCAAAATGGCCGATCCAAAAGGGCGGATTTTCTTATTTACTTACCGATTTGCCTCAAACTTGAAATATTACATTGCTTGAGGTCATTTATCAAAATTTTTTACTCAAACTTAAAAAAATCAAAATGGCCGATCCAAAATGGTGGATTTTCTTATTTCCTAACTGATTTGTCTCAAACTTGAAATATTACATTGCTTAAGGTCATTTAATACAATTTTTTACTCAAACTTAAAAAAAATCAAAATGGCCGATCCAAAAATGGCGGGCTTTCTTATTTATGAACCGATGTGTATAAAATATAGAAATTGGCGGTGTTTTAAGTCCCTAATTATGATTTTTAAGTGATCCCAGGCACTCCAAACTTTCAAGTTTGAGACAAATCGGTTTAAAAATAAAGAAATCCGCCATTTTGGATCCGCCATTGTTGTAATAAAAAGCGTAAATTGTAGTGTTACCAGGTTATCAAACACTACACCTACAAAATTTTAACACTCGACTTAATGGATTTAACTATACTTAACAAAACCAAATTTCAAAAAAATCTGCACATTTTATCAAAAAAAAAATTTTTGCTCCGGCGCCGAGTTGGCCCGGCGCCCAGTTGGTGGCGCCCATTTCGGCCGGCGCCCATTGGCGGCGCCGAGTTGGCAGCGCCCAGTTGGCGGCGCCCAGTTGTTTCATTCCGCAATCTGTTTTATGCTGACTATACTTTCTTACAGAATTTCCCAACTTATAATAGAGATTGTTAAAATTTTGGCCAATGTCGATTTTAATTGCATATGTGGGTTATGGTTTTAATTTTTTAGTTATGCGAGATGTCTGTTAATGATAAAAATCGAACAATACGAAAAAATTGAAATTTGTATGAAGCTACATACAGTACAATTCAACAAGCTAATTAATTTTGTGGTTATTATGTCAACCCCATTTCGATGGCGTGTGTTGTTCTTCCCATAATAGAATGTTTAATATATATTTTGAATTAACCAGTTCTGGACGTTTATTCTTAAGTGTCCGTGCGTTGAGGTGAGGGGTCACTAAATCTCAAGACGCTATTCTGTACGGCCGTGAGGTGAACTTAAGTTCTCTACCTACTTCGGGGAAATAAATCCACGGAAATTGTTGTGGTATTTATAAACTTACTTTTGCCGGTTAGTTTTGTTTGAACGAGCTTTGTCTAAAGTGTGGAAATCATTAACATTAATTTTTTACCCATTTTCATCAAAAAATTGAAACCATCAAAACTGACCACCAAAAGTAAGGTTAGATAGACTCCCGCTGATTTATTTCGCCGTGGAAGAAGATATTGAACTCAAGATCACCGTTGGACAGTTCACCGCTAATGTTAAGTCCACCCGTAAAAGTGAACATTTCGCTCACCTCACCTCACGGGCAGTCAAGAATAAACGTCCTGAGCAATACCATTTCGACTGTACTGTAAATTGTCAATTTTTTAACGGTGGTTATTGTTTTCGGGCTTCAATGCTTCAAACATGCTCTAGAAGTTGCCTATTCTTCCTATGTTTTTAGTTTTTATTGGAGACACCTGGTTAAATAGCCCCTTGGCTAGAAGCACTATTTTGGGAAAAGGGAGAAAAGCAACAAACTTTTCAAAATGGCGGGCGGGAAATCGTAAAAATGGCGACTTTTACCATTAGGTCAATATTATAAATACTCGTTGGAAAATAAAATTATGTTTTTAGAAAAAACAAAAAACTAGCTGCTTAAATTAATTGAATGAATTTTAGCATCGGTTGTTCAAGATCAGTTGACCCTAAAAAACACTTTTTGAAATTCTTCAGCAAAGATTTCCAAGTCGTAGCTGGCAACATGGAGTGAGGGGTTATAAAATTTTCTTTAAACGATATAAATTTTTGTATAAATGATGTAGCGTAACGTTTTTTGAAGTTTTCGGGTGTAAGGATTTTAAAACAATTATTTTTAAGATCCTTAGACCCCACCTGACCTTAAAAAAGCCAAATGTGAGTTCAATATTGTTTACCACACCACGACTTCAAAAAAAAGTTGACACATTACAAAACTATTACTCTGGTAGAGGCTACGAAAAAACTGCCGCGGCAAAAACGAACAATTTTAGCGGGTACGGGAAGATAATAGTGAAGTGAAGGAATATCAAAAATTTACCTGTTGCAGATTCCAATACAGCAACCAATTTATTCAAATGAACTTTTGCTACTTTTCATATTTTAGAATTTCGTAGAAACTTAACATTTAAAAAAGCAGTAGTTAAAAAAAAGTTTAGCTGACTTTGACTTTAAAAGTGGGTATTTTAATTTAATAAATCCGTCTTTTTCTACTTTTTTTAAAACTATTGTCTCACAAAAATCTTGACCAACGAAAATCCAATTTATATATTGTGCAAGCTGTGCTTGACAATTACACTTACTTAACTCGGCTTGGTTAAGCAGCGGGATTAAACTAAAAGTTTACTGCCAGGGAGCAGCCTCACTCCCTGCAATGACCCAGAAGGCTTATGGTAAAGTAAACTTAAGTAGTTATAGTGAGAACAACTATCAAATGTTGAATCTGCTTTATTAAGATAAATCCTCTCTTTTTATATTAAAAAATTGTTATGGTTCGTGAGAAATTATAAAATATAAAATTCAATATAATGTGTTTTTATAAACTAAATAATTGATATAATTTAACTGGGTAAACTTGAGAAGGTTAGTTTATTTATTAAAAACCTAATTTCTCAAGATCACCTGTGTTTAAATAATTAATTTAAAAAATGCTCACTCCAGAACGGGTAACTGTAGGGATCTCAGGTTGAATAATGCTGATGATGTAGTAGGTAGGTATCGAAATAGGTACTGCTGCTTTAGACAGTGTGCCAGTTTCTTAAAACTGCTGACAATGAATCTAGAAATCTAGACATCGGTTGTGTTTTGATTTTGCGGTCATCGTATGTCGTCGAACTTTTCGCTGTGGCGTCAAATTGTTTCTGTTGCAAAATATTATTATCCATTTTTGTTATTCCTTTACTATTATAGGTGCCATGAAGAAATTGCAAATTGGGACGCAAGAATTTAAAAATGTTTTGTTGCATATTTACAATGGCAAAATGTTTATGACTTATTTGTCATTGTCCTTCCGCCTCTTCAGTAAATTTTGACTTGGAATATTTCTTCTTTTGGGATTTCTTTCTAATAAGGATTGTTGCTTCTTGTTTTTTCTTCTCTTTAACATTTCTTCTTGACTTTTGGTTATGTTTGGACTTGCTTTTTATTCTGAAAGTATTCCTGGTTGAGCACAGGATATGCACTAATTTTCTTTTTGGTTTTAAATTGAGGAGTTTTTTTACTTTGCTATTTAATTTGATTTAAATGCTGGATTTTGGTGTCTCTTACTAAGGTTTCGTCTTGTATAACCAAGATGACTGGAGTTATCTGAGCACATTTTTTATTCTGATATACATGATCTGGGTAACATTCTAAGTTCTGTTCTTTTTCAGTTTGTTGAGTTTGAGCCTTTAATTCTGAAATTGAGCGTTTGATTCTTAAGTTGAGTGTATAAATTTCTTTTCTTAAAAAAATTAAAAAATCTTCGATTGTGGGAATTTTATTTTGAAAGCCTTGGAACCAACTTTTCTAGTTTAAACGTCAGTTTCTTTGACAATAATTTCAGGAGGTAGGTATCGAAATAGGTACTGCTGCTTTAGATGTTTTGGGTTGTCTTTTTAATAGCTATTCCTGCTACTTGTTTTAAACTCCTAGGTAATGCAAAGTTTTAGCAACGGTTACACAACTTTTATAGATATGCACCACATCAAACTTAATAGCAGCAGCGAACATATGGCTCTGCCGTATATTCATGTAGTTCCAATGATGACACGTTTTGTTGGGTTGCATATCTATAGAAGTTGTGTAATCATTGGTTTTATCCAAAATGTTTCGAACATATATTTGATTTTCGGTGGCTAGTTTAGAAATTATGCCCCAGTAAATTGGCTTATGCAACGGGATAAATTCTCCTAATAAACCTCATCAGTTGGCTTACAAGCCAATAGCAACTTTTGCGATCAGGTCAAGATTATTATACTCGTCACTCTACTACAATTGGAGGATAAGAATTTCAATTGTGTGGCAATAATTTTAAAAAAATAAGTGTATTTGTATTTATATGCATGTGAACGTAAATTTAAGGTTAATCAAGATCGTAAGACACATAAACTAAATTTTTTGTATTGTAAAGCCAATCTTTTTTCACAATTCACAATGTTTTGTTCAGTTTCGTTTGGATCGGTTGGTTTTGGTCTACGAAATTTGAGAAAAAGAAAAGTTGTCAAATATTGCCATATTGGAAACTGGAAGGGATAAATTAGATTTTATATTTCAACATTGTAGCACTCTCTTACCGTATCCGCTTTTATCGTTCTTGTTGCAGCAGGTTTTTTGTAGGTCTTGATCACATACATATAGCATACATAGCATAAATACATGTTCAAAGAATCGAAAACTGATGCACTCATAGCTGGCTTTGAAACAATGGGAAATTTAAATTCGGACGTGAATTTTCAAGTGCACATGCGCGTGTTTTGTCATGCAGACACACAGCTGCTGCATAAGAGGAGGCCATATTTACATTTTGCGGTGTTTTGCGTTTGTCGTGTAAAATTATGTTTTTTTTTTCAGTGAAATATGGGAAATAATTCACGTAAAACATATGCGGTTTGTGAAAAAATGACCGGGAGAAGTAAAGGAGTGCCACTCCATAGGTACCTACTTGTATTTTTCTTTATAATTTGTTAGTAAAATTAAGAGTGCTTTATAGATGCCATTAAACACTCTTCATGGTGTCCACAATAAATCTGCACAATTAGATTTAAAAAAACTACAATTTAAATCCACAATTTGATAAATTTTCACCCAATCAACTAGTTTTTAGGAAAAAATAATAGACATATCCCTAAACATTTGGATATTGTCAAAGAATGTAGTGGCGTAACGGAGTACGTTCCAAAACCACCAAAACTGACGAATGGGCAACAACTGAAATCATTTCTACCCGAAAAAGGAACATTAAGAATTAATAGAGGTTCTGGCTTCAAGCATCACGTGTTCGAATGCATGGGTATGCGTCATATTTATGCTCTAACGTATTTGGTCTTGATGTCTCAAACTATATCAAACTGACATTTTAAGTTTTTAAGGTCAGGGGGATCTGGTGACCTTAAAAAAATCCTGACTAAAATTTATAAGACGGCGATACAAGTATGTATTAAGTTTCAAAAATATTTTAGCAATTTTTACCCACCTAGGCCCATCTCCGCCCTTCTTGATCCGCTTCAAGTTATCAGCCATGACTTGGAATTAGAAAGGCCTGCTATAGGTGAAACCGAAAATTGGGTCGAAAGAACACTTATGCAAGCTCGTTGCCTTTTTTACCAAACGCCACTTTTTTCATTTTGTCTAGGGGCATAACATACCTACATATGTATACATGCCTTTCTACAAATACTTAAAAAGTATATGGACATCTGTATTTTAGAAAATATAGGTCGGAGGCAATGCATGGGGTAATCACAACTCTTTCACACCCGTTCGTGTTCAATTGGGGTCAATTATTCATGCCGCATTATAAACCAACACACACGGAAAACAGTGCAACCGGTTGGTTAAATCACACCCGCAAATCCAGATTTTTTTTTATTGATTTCTCGAGAAGAATGACGCTTGAAACTTCTATTTTGAGCCCTTCTTTGACTAACTTGAGTTAGGTTTAGATCCGGTAAGGGCCTACTCAGTCCTTTTAATTGATTGATAATAGGGACCTTTTGCACGCCCTCCTTTACCTAGCTTTAAATCCTTTATAAATGCGACATTAAATGTACCATTACATTTTGCAACACCAACACCTTTATTTATCTGTCAAAAGCCTGTTTTGTGTTCTGTAGGCAAAATTAATTAAAAAGTTCCGAACATATTATCTACCAGTTTTTAGGAAAAATATCTTTCAATAATTGGCATAAAATTAAATCTGGGGACGACCCCGCATTGGTAGCTCCTGAAATAATTGCCTGGTATCAAAAATATTTTAAATTTACCTTACATTTTGTCATAACGTTATATACGCAGCAACACTCTCTCTAAATAAAGCAACTAGTAGCCTGCGTTATTGTAACACAAGTAAGATCAAACACTATCCTTTAGTAAAGGATAAAGTTTAAAAATATAAAAATTGGTGAAAAATTTACCATGCAAAGGGTCACTAATATTACTGACGCAAATCATTATCATGAACGAAAATAAAAATTAGCGGTAAATTATTATAATAATTATAGAATCAGCAAATAATTAAATAAAAAATATTTTTTAATTAAGATATTGTTTTTTTTTGTATTTTTGAGGCCTTAGAGTAGCTAACCCTGCTAAATTGATACCATAAAGTAGATGTGTTGAAAAAGTAACTTTTCGTTACTCAAGTACTCGTTACTCGACAAATAACGGAGTAACGAATACCGATCCGAAAATTAAATGATTACTTTCGTTACTTTGATTCCTTTGATTATTTTAGTATTCAGTTATCACTCGAAAGTCAGTAATCCAAAATCAGGGAGTAACTATGATAACTTAAGTAACTAACGCATTTAAATTGTATTGTATGCTTTTTTTACATTACAACCAAGATTTATAAATTATTTTAAGATATGTTTTTTAAATATGTAGCATTTACAATCTACATAAATTATGCAGAATGTATTTTTTTTATTTTTGTTGTTTTTATCCAAACTTTTTGTATATTTTTTGAGTTCTCGTCTAAGATTGTTATTTTTGTCTCTATTTTTTATTTAGATTAGATTAGATTTTTAAAACAAAGTTGTACACAGAACATTTCCTACTTAATTCCTACCTTTATTTTTTTAATTATTGCCCGCATTTTGAAAATTTCAATTAAATATTTCCATAATATCAACAACAAAAATATACCTACAAGTAATTAATCTTCGAACTAACGACAGTCCGAGAATTTTGCTTTAATTATATGATTGAATATGGTTACAGTAATCAAAGTAACGTTAGTAACGAATATATAAAATGATTACTTAGTAGTCCAGTAACGATTAGTAAGCCCCACTGACACAGGAATGCATACAAATTTGACTTTAAGTTAACCAATCAATTTTTTTGAGTTTCACGCATATTGGTAAAAATATGCACCTGAATGCCCCCTAATCTATTACTACATAAAATGTTATTTCTTTTTAATTTAATGGAAATTCATGACCTAGATCATAAGAAAGGCAAAATTAATTTGAAAAAATGTTTCCTTTTAACTTATACCTAGATATACATAAAGCTATTTCCTTGGCTTTTGTATATTACATAATAATTTAATGGAAACTCCTTTTTATGTAAGGATTGGTCCTAATGTATGACACACATAGATAATAAGATATATTGAGGGAAAACATGTATGTTATTCAGCGGCGGATTGCCTGTAAGGGCCATCGAGGTACAACTCACAGTACAAGAAAGACCAATGCCCCAGATACAAGTGACTTCATGGAATTTCGGAAACGGTAAGAGATACAATTTAGGTTAAATAAGAAAAAAGTTGCGCTATTCCGAGCCCAATCAGATTCTATATCAAAATTAAAAATATGTACAGGTTTTCAAGATATCAAGCAAGCTAAAACCTATTTTTTTTTAATAGAAATATTTTCAATAAAATTTTCTTCTTCAATTTTTCAATAAAATAAGCGACTAAACAAAGTTTTTCTAGGACTTCTAGTTTTTTTGGAACCATGACCTTGTTTTTATGACCGCCATTTTGGATTTATACGTCATTACTTAGAGAATAAATAGAGTTTTTCAACCATGTCTAGCAGATTAATCAAATTATTTGTAAAATATTGTTAAATAGTTACGTATGCAGGTATGACAACAAACACAATTGCGAATTTTGTTGCACAGCCAACTGAAGGCGCGTTTTCACGAATCGGTTTTAGTTGATCAACTTTAGTGGATCAATCAATTTTATTACTATAAAGCAAAGAGCTGCCGACTGCAAAATACAGCAACAACACAACAAAAGTTTACACACTTCAAACCAGATTCGACTCGTCCGAAAGATATTAATTACTCATAACTTGTACGATAAAGTTTGAATGGATCAAACTTTTGTGAAATCGATAAAAGATGACCGATTAAAGTTGAAACATATGTTTTCACAGTTCTTTTTAGTTGATCAACTTAGCTTGTCGATTCGTGAGAACGTGCCTTAAGCAAAAAATCGTTTTGTAATCCAGGCACATAGATAAGGGGAGACAGTGCCCCCCCCTAGGCAAGTTTTTGTCATAATTCTTATTGTTTTTTTAACGTCATTTCGACGGAAATTAGCCGTGGCACCTCTAAAATTTTCCTTCTTCGGCGGATTTGCTTCCGGTGGCGAGCATGTCTGATACAATGTCCAAAACCTCATAGGCCGTCACAAAATAACCGCATATTTTATATCGGAGTACCTCCCTCCAGAGAGAAGAGCTATCTACGGGCCTGTTGTAATCAATTTAAATTCTGCTTGTTCAAATGATTAGCTTGTTATACATGGTTGAAAAGCTCTTTTAATGCTCAATTTATTGGTGGATAAATCCAATGTGGCGGCCATAATAAACTATAAATCTATAATAACAAAAAAGCTAGTAGGCCTAGAAAAAATTCGGAACGCATTCGATTAGCCGTAGTCGGTAATACAAAACTGTTGAATTTTACACGGTAAAATTTTTTTTCTTAGATCAAAGCAAATTGCTTTGAAGTAAAATAATTTTTGCTTTCCCATTTACCAAGAGAATATTTTCTTGATTTAACAGAATTTATTTTAATGTGAAACAGAACTGTTTTATTATAAATTGGAACTGAATTAATCTAAGGCACCGTTCTCTGGAAGCAAAATATTACTTATATGAAGACAATTTGCTTTGTTAGAAAATAAAGTATATCTACTAAAACAAAACAAAGAAGAAAAATAAAGTTTTATTTCAAGACTGAAGACTGCGTTGAACTAAAAAGAAATATTTTATTTCAAAACAAATTGTTTTAAGGTAAAACAATTTATTTAAGAAAAGAACGTGTTTTCATTGTAGACAAAATTTTTTACCGTGTATAAAGTTTGTTTACAAGTCGACGGGGATATTTTAATTTTTCAAAAAACACTATTATTAGTTTTGGCCCGATATTTTGAAACCTCTGTAGATATTTTTAATTTCGAAACAGCACATGACTGGGATTGTAATAGCGTAACTTTTTTCTCATTTAAACCAAATTGCATCTATTACCGTTTTCGAAACCCTTATGTTGTTATTTTTATCTGGGACACCCTGTATATAAAATGAAAATGTATGGTATTTACCCATATGATTTTTTATTAAAAACATATATCTCATGTCTATGTCTCAGTATTTTGATTATTACCTATTATTTGGTCGAAACGACGGCACTCGACGCAGACGCGACGGTTGCTGAAAACGGCTAAAATTTTAGTCGCCTATAATATGCGTGTTCCCGTGTCAAATCGGAAGGCGTCGCGCGCGCTCCGCTGTTTTACAATACGGATTATTAAGGGCTAACAAAGTTTTAGCCAAATACGTTAGAGCATAAATATGAGGCATATCCATGCATTCTCACATGCGATGCTTGAAGCCAGAACCCCTATTTAATTCTTAATGTGCCTTTTTCGGCTAGACAGGATATCGGTTACTGCGCATGCGTCAGTTTTGGTGGTTTTGGAACATACTCCGTTACGCAACTACATTCTTTGACAATTATCAAATATTTAGGGTTATGTGTATTATTTTTTTCTAAAAACTAGTTGATTGGGTGAAAATTTATCAAATTGTGGATTAATTTTGTACGTTTTCTAAAACTAATTGTGCAGATTTATTGTGGACACCCTGAAGACTGTTTAATGGCATCTATAAACCACTCTTTACTTTATTGACAAATTATAAGGAAAAATCCACGTAATTACTTATGGAATGACACTCTTTTCCTTCTTGTGGACATTTTTCCACAAACCGCACATTTTACGTGAAATATTTTCCATTTTTCACAGAAAAAAACATAATTTTACACGAGAAACACAAAATACCGCAAAATTTCAAGAAGGCCTCCACTCACATAGCAGCTGTGTGTCTACATGACAAAACACAGGCATGCGCACTTGAAAATTCGCATCCGCGAATTTAAATTTGCCATTGTTTTCAAAGCCAGCTATGAGGGCTTCACTTTTCGATTCTTTGAACATGTATTTATGCTAGAACGTATTTGGTTTAAGCCTTCGGGTTGCACCAGCCAAGGTAAGGTCATGCGTTTTGCTTTTCGTTCCATTATCTCTCAATGTTATAAATGCAATTTTTAAAATATGACATGACAAACAATAGTGTACACAATAATACAAAAAAATAATTTCTTAGCTGAAAAAATCCAAAGTTTGGAAAGGTCAATTTTATACAAACACGGCCTTGGGTAAACGTACCATACGTTACCATCGTTTACTAAAGAAGTAAACTACTTGGGCTCGGATTGTCGCTATTTTAGTTTAATTTTTCCTGATTAGAGGGCATAAAAAAAGGTTCTAAGATATTAAGGTTAAATAGATACATCAAGACCAAAGTCTGTAGAGGATAGGGGACCTGGTAACTTTCTGACCAATCAGAGCCAGTTGTTGAAGCGGGAAATGACGTCACCCGGAGTGCCCATTAAAATAAAAAGCATTTAATATAGTAGAGAATCTTCAAGTTTCTTGTGTTCCATTATTGATTTAAATGTAAAATATGTCTTGTTATTTATTTTTAAAGTGTCTCTAATAACAATATCAACTAACTCAAATATAAAACTAACCTGATACCAAATATCCCAAAGGCAAAATGCCTTGGAAAGCTTTTAGGCTGTTAAAATAACTACAAGTAGAAAGTATGAGTAAACCAGAACAAGTATTTGGGGGCTTTAAATAAATATAGTCCGAAAAACACCAAATATGTAAAAAATATACCATCGAAGAATAAAAATACTTAAAAACACATGTAAACAATGGGCTTTAATCAAATAGTGGCACTCCAAATGACGCGCCGTCACCTCTCACGCCGCTTCGACCATGGAGTTACCAGGCAACCTATCCTCTACAGACCTTGCATCAAGACATTTAAAAAATAGGGTTAGAATGACCAAAATATACCCTTGGAATCAGATTGGGTTGAAATTTGAACGGATTGGCTCAATTTTTTTTGATCTGAACTTTTACGTGCGCTAGCTGGTGTAACGATACACCGCGTGAAATGCGTTACGTCAAGATTCGTGACGTGGCTATTAGTCCCTACTGTCTATTGGATCACCTAACATCCTTTAGGTGAGTTGTGTTAAATTTTATATACTATACTGCATAAATGAAAAATAACAAATCACCTGGAAAAGACGGACTAACGGTACATATGCTCAAGTACGGTGTTAAAGCGGTAGTTAATACCCTCCATATTCTCCTGAATAAAAGAAAAAATAATCTCAAACAACTAGAAAGAATCCATACCCATTATTCTACACAAGAAAGGCGATAGAGCAGACCTAAAAAACTATCGACCTTTAACACTCCTCAATGTAATTTATAAGCTTTTCACGAAAATAGTAACAGATAGACTAACAACAAAATTTGACGGATATCAATCAAAGGAACAAGCAGGCTTTAGAAAAAGTTTCAGTTAAGTTGATTACTTATTAACCATGAAAATCCTAATAGAACGAGCCAACGAATATAACATTCCACTATATATTGCGTTTATCGACTTCGAAAAAGCTTTTGATCGCATTGAGCACTGGGCAGTAAAAGCATGTTTAATTAATAGCCGAATAGATCACAGATATACAGACTGAATAGCCAATATATATATATATATATATATATATATATATATATATAACGAAACAACAACATCAATCAAAATCCATGAAGGAACCAAGTCAATCCTCATAAGAAGAGGTGTCACACAGGATGACACAATATCCCCTAAAGTATTTAACCAGGCCCTAGAAGATGTTTTTAAAAGCTTAGATTGGGAAGAAATAGGCATTAAATTAAACGGACAATTCTTGAATTACCTAAGGAATGCTGATGATATCGCCTTAATAACAGACAAGAAAGAAGAACTGATACAAATGCTGGAAGAACTGGATACAGCAGCTAATAATATAGGCTTAAGTATGAACTACACTAAAACTAAAATCATAACAAACACAGATGAAGATATTACGGTCAGAATAAATCAAAAGAAAATAGAACAAGTAGAGATATATGGAACAAATTATTAAACTGAAAAAAGAAAACCAAACAGCTGAAATCAAGAGACGAGTAAGATTGGCATAGGCAGCATTCGGTAAATTAAGCTACATATTAAGAAATAAAAAAAATCGTCAGTACCTCACAACGAAAGTGTATAACCAATTTATCTTTCCTGTACTTACCTATGGATCCCAGACCTGGACACTTACGAAATCAAACATGGATAAAGTAACAAAAGGCCAAAGATCAACGGAAAGACAAATATTACATGTAAAGCTAACAGATAGAAAAAGGAATGAATGGATAAGAAATAAAACAAAAGTAAGGGATGTCAGAGGAGAAGTAGCAAAATGAAAATGGAAATTTGCCGGTCATAATATCAGACAGAAAGACGATTGCTGGAAAAAATGTATTGTAAACAGGAGACCTTGGGAAAATAAAAGAAGTAGGAAAAGACCTCAAATGAGATGGGCGGACGATTTGAAGAAACATGCGGGACCGAGATCGATGAACACGGCGACAGACAGAGTAGAGTGGAAGATATTGGGGGAGGCCTATGATAGATAAATACTGCATATTCAGTGACTTTCAAAATTAGCCCTTTCGTAGATTTGGCCGCGCACCGCCACTATGTTATTATAAACACGATCGACGAAGAAGAAACAAAAGTCACACGCAGCTCACATAAATTTTTTGGCTAGAGGGTGTGTGTGAAATTCCAAGTATTTCGGCTGGCAATTTTTATAATTTAATTAGTTTACTCTATTTAGAACCCATGCACAAGTTATTTAATATTAGGCCTTCGGCTCCAAACCAGTTAGCCCAGTCAAATCCGATGAAAAAACCCTGAAACTTGAAAAAATAGGTGCAACCTGGATTTTTTTATAATTATTCCTTAGCACCTGGGACCGGTCTAGGACAACTGGGCGCCGCCAACTCGGCGCCGCCAACTGGGCGCCGGGCCAACTGGGCGCCGGGCCAACTGGGCGCCGGACTAAAATTTTTTTTTTTGATAAAATGTGTAGATGAAAAATAAAATATATTATTTATATAAAAACATCTTTAAAAAATCCTTTACGCAATATTTTTTACAAGCTTTTATTTAGCTTCAGATGTTCTGTCTAACTATCTATCAAATCTTGTGAAGCGTTTTTGACACACCCTTTCATAGGAAAATGAGTTTTAGACACACTTCCCATTATCCGATTTGGATGAAATTTGGTACACACGTAGTGGTCCCATGACAATACAACATTAAGAAAAAAATATCCTCCCACCCTACCCCCACCCCTTCTATAGAAAAATGTGTTTTTGACACACTTCCCGTTATCCGATTTGGATAAAATTTGGTATACACATAGTGGTCCGATGATAATACAACAATAAAAAAAAAATATCCTCCCACCCTACCCCCACCCCTTCCATAGAAAATGCGTTTTTGACACCCTTCCCATTATCCGATTTGGATGAAATTTGGTATACATATAGTGGTTCGATCACAATACAACATTGAAAAAAAAATCCTACCACTCCTACCCCCACCCTCATCTATTGAAAAATGCGTTTTTGACACCCTTTCCATTATCCGATTTGGATGAAATTTGGTTTACATATAGTGATCCGATGACAATACAATAATAAGAAAAAATATCCTCCCACCTCTACCCCCACCCCCTTTCATAGAAAAATGAGTTTTTGACACACTTCCCATTATCCGATTTGGATGAAATTTGGTATTCACATATTGGTCCGATGACAATACAACATTAAAAAAAAATATCCTCCCACCCCTACCCCCACCCCCTTCCATAGAAAATGCGTTTTTGACACCCTTCCCATTATCCGATTTGGATGAAATTTGATACACACGTAGTGGTCCCATGACAATACAACATTAAGAAAAAAATATCCTCCCATCCCTACCCCCACCCCCTTCCATAGAAAATGCGTTTTTGACACCCTTCCCATTATCCGATTTGGATGAAATTTGGTATACATATAGTGCTCCGATGACAATACAACATTGAAAAAAAAATCCTACCACTCCTACCCCCACCCTCTTCTATGGAAAAATGCGTTTTTGACACACTTCCCATTATCCGATTTGGATTAAATTTGGTATACATATAGTGGTCCGATAACAATACAACAATAATGAAAAAATGTCCTCCCACCCCTACCCATCACCCCCTTCCATGAAAAATGCGTTTTTGACACACTTCACTTCAAATGACTTTTATAAAATTTGGTATATGCATAAAGGCCCGATGGCAATACAGCCCAAACAAAAAATATATTTCTAACTCTACCCCCACCCTCTCCTTCCCCCAATAGAAAAATGAGTTTCCAAATAACTCACGATCAGCGATTTCATTATAATCTACAATAAATAAACTCTATTTATTTACTTCTGCATTTTTCTGCTAGATTGATTCTTGCAAATAGTGATATTTAATTGATACGGATATCTTATCGTAATAACATCGTCAAAATTATATATATTTTTTTAATGTTGTATTGTCATCGGACCACTATGTGAATACCAAATTTCATCCAAATCGGATAATGGAAAGTGTGTCAAAAACATTTTTCTATGAAAGGGGGTGGGGGTAGGAGTGGTAGGATTTTTTTTTATTGTTGTATTGTCATCGGACCACTATGTGAATACCAAATTTCATCCAAATCGGATAATGGGAAGGGTGTCAAAAACGCATTTTCTATGGAAGGGGTGGTGGTAGAGGTGGGAGAATATTTTTATATTAATATTGTATTGTCATCGGATCACTATATGTATACCAAATTTCATCCAAATCGGATTATGGGAAGTGTGTCAAAAACGCATTTTTCTATAGATGAGGGTGGGGGTAGGAGTGGTAGGATTTTTTTTTATTGTTGTATTGTCATCGGACCACTATGTGAATACCAAATTTCATCCAAATCGGATAATGGAAAGGGTGTCAAAAACGCATTTTCTATGGAAGGGGTGGTTGTAGAGGTGGGAGAATATTTTTTTTTGTTGTATTGTTATCGGACCACTATGTGAATACCAAATTTCATCCAAATCGGATAATGGGAAGTGTGTCAAAAACATTTTTCTATGGAAGGGGGTGGGGGTAGGGGTGGGAGGATATTTTTTTCTTATTGTTGTATTATCATCGGACCACTATGTGTATACCAAATTTTATCCAAATCGGATAACGGGAAGTGTGTCAAAAACACATTTTTCTATAGAAGGGGTGGGGGTAGGGGTGGGAGGATATTTTTTTCTTAATGTTGTATTGTCATGGGACCACTACGTGTGTACCAAATTTCATCCAAATCGGATAATGGGAAGTGTGTCTAAAACTCATTTTCCTATGAAAGGGGGTGGGGGTAGAGGTGGCAGGATATTTTTTTCTTATAATGTATTGTCATTGGATCACTATATGTATACCAAATTTGATCCAAATCGGATAATGGGAAGTGTATCAAAAACTCATTTTTCTATGAAAGGGGGTGGGGATAGAGGTGGGAGGACATTTTTTTCTTAATATTGTATTGTCATCGGATCACTATATGTATACCAAATTTCATCCAAATCGGAAAATGGGAAGTGTGTCAAAAACTCATTTTTTTATGAAAGAGGGTGGGGGTAGAGGTGGGAGGATATTTTTTTATAAATATTGTATTGTCATCGGATCACTATATGTATACCAAATTTCATCCAAATCGGATTATGGGAAGTGCGTCAAAAACGCATTTTTCTATAGATGAGGGTGGGGGTAGGAGTGGTAGGATTTTTTTTTATTGTTGTATTGTCATCAGACCACTATGTGAATACCAAATTTCATCCAAATCGGATAATGGGAAGGGTGTCAAAAACGCATTTTCTATGGAAGGGGTGGTGGTAGAGGTGGGAGGATATATTTTTTTTTAATGTTGTATTGTCATCGGACCACTATATGTATACCAAATTTCATCTAAATCGGATAACGGGATGTGTGTCAAAAACAAATTTTTCTATGGAAGGGGGTGGGGGTAGGGGTGGGAGGATATTTTTTTCTTATTGTTGTATTATCATCGGACCACTATGTGTATACCAAATTTTATCCAAATCGGATAACGGGAAGTGTGTCAAAAACACATTTTTCTATAGAAGGGGCGGGGGTAGGGGTGGGAGGATATTTTTTCTTAGTGTTGTATTGTCATGGGACCACTACGTGTGTACCAAATTTCATCCAAATCGGATATTGGGAAGTGTGTCAAAAACGCTTCACAAGATTTGATAGATAGTTAGTTAGACAGAACATCTGAAGCTAAATATAAAAGCTTGTAAAAAATTGCGTAAAGGATTTTTTAAAGATGTTATTATATAAATAATATATTTTATTTTTCATCCACACATTTTATCAAAAAAAAAATTTTTAGTCCGGCGCCGAGTTGGCCGGCGCCCAGTTGGCGGCGCCGAGTTGGCTCGGCGCCGGGTTGGCCCAGCGCCCAGTTGGCGGCACCGAGTTGGTGGCGCCCAGTTGGCGGCGCCGAGTTGGCGGCGCCCAGTTGTCCCATTCCCACATACTCTTCGTCAAAATCACCCATGAGCTTCTCTAGGTATAAGGCCCGATAGGTCCTAAAAAACGGTATTTTGCGATTTTCTCGAAAACTAATAACTTTTTAGAAAAAAGTGAAGAAAGAAAAAATATGCAAAATCATTCGGTCCGTAACGTAAAATTAGGGAGAAAACCTAACCTAACATTTTTTAAAAAATATTTTAAAAAATGTTTTTTTTATATATTTTTTTCCTACCCTGTAGTTAACTTGTTTTAAAATATAAATACTTTATAACATTAAGCTTGATCCCCACTTGTACAAAACACCATGTACTTAAATTTAGTTTTTGACTGAAATACTGAATTATGTTTTTTGAAAGGAATAGTTTTACAATTTTTTCCTTAGTAAAATTGGGTCATAAGGTGTTGCCTCAAATAATTTTTAGGTATGACGATGACACTTTGTCTACACTTTTCCCTAATAATCAATTTTAATTTTTTGTTTTTGTTTTTCTTACAATTATATTCAGTTTTATCCACTTTGTTAAGGTCAGTTCAGCCTTAGAAATTACATTAGATTAAAATAAATTAACTTATCCAAGGTCAAATTAGACTTGATTTTTGTGCAAAAAGTATTTTTTTACTTAAAAAGATTCCTAAAGGCATAAAATATAATGTTTACAGAAAATGCATGTAAAAAACTTTCTAAAAAAATTTGTTACTAAAATTGAGAAAATTTGTCCTTAATTTAGTCGAATTTGCCTTAGGTTAAGTAAATCTAACTTAGTCGAATGTAAGTTTTGAGAATGAGCTAACCATAACGGAGGTGGTGTGGGTCGTTTATATTGCCATGCTCTGATTGATGTTTAGTCGCTTAACAACTTCTGCTGCGTCTGCCTCCTCGAGTGGTGGCCATTTATAACCATCCCGTACCACCGGATGTCGGTAATATTTAGCACCTTTTATGGACTTGATACCACCTAACCAAAAACGCCTGGGGTTTTGGGGGGACCTGGCAGTAGGGATAAAATGCTGGCTGGCCGACTGGCTATCATGAGTGACAAAAATCATTTTGTACCCCAGGTGAGTAATAATCTCACCGTCAGTTCAGATCGGGTTGAAGCCCCGGTTGCTGTAGCTGGCTCCATGGATTCTGGGGAGAGCTCCCCACTCATTAACCCTCACAGAGGAGGCGAAAACTCCGAACTTTCACTGACAATACAAAACGAAGGGGAAGTAGTGCCGAGTAGGCCTACAGAACCTAACCAAGAAAGGGGTGCCGAAGAGGCCTCTATGGAGCTACAGGTTCCACCAACTCCAGCTCCAAAATCGTCACCAGACCTTGAGCAGAAAAATGAACTGCTCAAAAGCGACTGTGACACCACTGATAAGGATTCCAATGTGGAGGCTCGAAATCAGAATAAACAAAATTTGAAGAGCTTGTCTGGGTCTGCAAAAAAACGGCTTAGAAAGCTTCTTCGGGATAGCTGGGAATACTCAGCTACCCACAAACGGGCAATGGAGGGACCGCTGAACACGGAGACGGTAAAGCTAAGCTCCAACCGTCTACGATCCAGTACTAGTACGCCAGAGCAGAAGTCGAAAAGCCACTGCCGAACCTCCTACCCCTCCGAAAGCCTCACAGGAGAAAACCTAAGGGCACTGCAGATGGCCATCCTAAGGTCTCTAGCAGATGTCCCTACTGGCGCGCAGATCAGATTTCTAGGCTGTACTCATCGGTCTGGCTGGTTAAACCTGACTTGCGCTGACGAACAAAGCGCCCAATGGTTGGCGGAGGTATCGGATGGGTCACAATTAAGGTTCGTCAGAGTGGAAGAACTTCCCAGGCCACACGTTGTAATAGCGTACATCCCCGATGGACATTAGACTTCGGATTCTAATGGCCTAAACACTGCTGACTGGGTAACGCTGAACAGTAAAGCCTTTGGGCAGGGCCAAACATGGACATTCGCCATTGACGGACTGTCAATGCCGGCCCTGGAAGGCATAGACATGCGGCCCTTCTTTGAATTTGAAATAGAAATCTTCCAAACCAGAGGCAGGGGGCGTAGGTTTGGGTCAGCAGGACCATCTGGAATGGGCGCCCAAAAGGCAATACAACCTACTAAATGACAAATCAATGTCCAAGGAGCAATAGGTGAACAACAAAAAGACCCCAGTGTGAAAGCGGTAAATTAATTTTGTCGCTCTTATTTTTTAATGGTTTTTTGGGTGCTTCGCTAACTTCATATGGTTAGCAAAGCACCTTCGTAAAAAATGGCTTTAAACATGACCTATCGAAACCGAATATGGTGGATAATTTTCCGCTAATTAGTCGTTAATTAGTTCTCGAAAAATTAATTTTGTCGCTCTTATTTTTGACCGTTTTTTTGGGTGCTTCGCTAAATTCATATGACATAACGACTAATTAACGGCAAATTATCCACCTAGTCGCGATTTGATTTGCAATGGGTGCCAACATATGAAGTTAGCGAAGCACCCAAAAAAGCACACAAAAATAAACGCGACAAAATCAATTTATCCACACCTAATTAACGACTAATTAGCGGCAAATTATCCACCATATTCGATTGCGATAGGTCATGTCTAAAGCGATTTTTGACGAGGGTGCTTCTCTAACTTCATATGAAGTTAGCGAAGCACCCAAAAAACGGTAAAAAAAATGAACGGTACAAATTTAATTCTTCAACAACTAATTAACGTCTAATTAAGGGCAAAATATCCACCTAGTCGCGATTCGATTTGCGATGGGTGCTTCGCTAACTTCATGCTCATAAATATTCCTAGATACATACTTATATCTTTATATTAAAATTCAATTTTATAAAATTAAGTTTTAGTACGTACTGACATTAAATCGATTTGTTAAAAAAAAGTTTAAATAATTTAGATCTGCCTTGGCTTCATTTATTCCATTGACATTTGACAATCGATGAAATGTATTAAAGTTTAATTGTAAATATCCTGACCCTATTTTCTGTTCCTCACTCAAAGAAGGTAGGTATTAAGTATACTTATAAAATTAAATATGAAAGAAATATTACCCATTTGTAATGACGTCATTTCTGTTTATCATTTAACTTATGTCAACTGACGCGACAAAATTTTAAAAATGGCGTCTATTCTTCGTCAATATTTTTGTTACACATCAGCGGCGTAGCATGCCTGAAGGGGCGGGGGTCAAAAGCTAAAAACGGCGCCCATCAAAAAAAAAGTCATCATGTCTTTAGTTTCCTCTCTTTTGTCGGCGCCCTTGCCGGTCCTGGTACTTAATAAAGCTTAAGGCACCCATGGGGCGCCACACAATGGGTTAAATGGCGGAGCTAGCACGACATTAGCCCTGTATATGTTATTTAAATTATGATAGCCAAACCCACCCAAATGTATTGTAGATAGTTCAGTTAATAAAAAAAATGCAATTGAAAAAAAAAGTCTTAATGTATTAGTCTAGTATAGAGTCCTAGTTGAAAAATATTTATGGATAAAAATTAATGTATTTTTATGAAAATGACAAAAGAAACAGCACTTTTTGGGTATATGGGTATAAAGTGGGCATACCCACTTACTGCACTTTTAAAAACTACTAGTAATTTCCTAATTCCAAAACCCTTTTTATGGTTTAAAATTTTTGAAATATAGTAAGTTGTGTCCCTATTTTTCTTTGTAAAGCCTGCAGAAGCAAGCTTAGCAAGGCTTAGTGAAATCTCCACCAGAATATTAGAGAGAATGATCTATTTTACTCAAAAAATAAAACATTTGCTGCCCCTAGCTGCTCCTTTTTTTTTTTGGGGTAGTACACTGCCATGTACGTGGTCTTTATACAGTCAGTGTAACAGCCAATTGGAATAAATTCGACAGCGGATTGAATTTAGATTATTCTGAAAAATCAAAAAGTACGTCGACTGAGATTTTTAACGAGCAATGTTTTTGTTCGAAATTATTTTGTATAGACCCCCGCAAAGGGGTCTACTCGCATACAACTTTTTTTTCAAATGAGATAACTCCACTTGTGGCATCTTGTTCGAAAGCTTATCAAAAAAGAAAAACGATAAACTACTTTTTTGACACCTGACAAATATTTAAAAAAAGCTAAACTGCCATTTTTAGACAGTAAAAAATAAACTTATAAGTAAAATTTATAATTTAATTAAAAAACTTAAGCAAAAAGCTAGTAACATCCAACCTCTTTTGCAACTGTTAGACACAACTTGTGGCAACTGGTTCGAAATCTTATTAAAAAAGAAAAAAGATGGTGCGTGATCCTAAACCCCAAAAACCCCTCCATCATCCTTAAAGGTGGAGAGTTTCCAACTTTCGAGCTTTATAATATTGTATTGTCGCTGTAACTATAAGTCCACACCAAATCTGATGTTGATCGGATATGTACACGTTGGTCAAAATTGACTTAAAAAAGTAACAAGGGCGGCATCAATTTTACAATTTTAAAAAGCTGTGAACTTCATAATATCATTATATTGTATTGCCTTCGGAACTCTAAGTGTGTACCAAATTTGAAGTTGATCCGATGTTTATAGTGGGTTAAATCTGAGTTAAAATTGAGTGTCGTGCTAGTCCTCTCATATAACCCATTGTGTACCAGTACCCTCGGGGCGGGGGGGGGGGGGCGACAAACCCCCCGCCCCCCTTACGCTACGCCACTGTCACACATGTCAGTGTTAGATTATGTTAGTGCAAAATACATTAGTTGTTTGAATTAAACAACGATATGATTAAATGATTAAAGAATTTTTGGACCAGAATGATTTAAAAATAAACAATACAATTCACCAGCGTCGTTAGCTTGTTTTTTTTGTTTTAAGCTTTTATTTAGCATATTTGCTACAATTTTTTCTTAAATCAACTTAAAACTATACTTAAAATTCAAATTTATACAACAAATAAATAAATAGGTATAAACTAACACTATATTAATAAAATTTAATAACTTTATATAAATTGTATTGAAAATAAATATTTTTTTATACTTTTTTTAAATTTTTTAAAATTTGGTTCATTTTTAATTGACACGTTTAATTTATTGTATTCACTCAAGCTTTTTGAAAATATTGATTTTTGAACAACTAATTTTGATGTAGTGCTTAAATGAAAATCTTCTTTTGTCCGGGTATTGTAAGTATGATAATTATAATTTTGATTTATAAATTGTTTTAAGGAATCTGGTAGTAAATTATTATTAATTTTATAAATAAAAATACAAACATTATAAAATATTAAATTTTTTACATTTAGCCAGTTTAATTTCTTTAACATTGTTTTTATTTTGGTATATTTATCTGCATTTAAAATTATTCTCATTGCACGATTTTGTAAAATTTGTAATTTTTCCAGAATGTCTTCATTAGCTGAATACAAAATAGTTGAGCAATACAAAAAATATGGCAAAATTATTGTGTTGTATACACATGATATTATCGTAGTATAAATTAAACTTTAATTTTGAGTCTACTATAATTCCTAGATATTTGAATGAATTCACGATTTCCAATTTTTCATTGTTTATTTGAATTTCTAAATTTAATGGATTACTTTTCAAATTTATTGTCATACATTTCGTTTTATTAACATTTAATTGTAATTTGTTTGTATTTAACCAATTTAAAACTAATTTTAAGTCAGAATTTAATAAATTAATAATATGTTCCAAAGAATTGCCTTTTAAGTAAATTAACGTATCATCCGCAAACATCTAAATTAAACTATATTTTAAAATGGATGGTAAATCATTTATGTAAAGAATAAATAATAATGGCCCCAATTTACTTCCCCGAGGTACCCCAATTTTGATTTCTTTTTTTGATGATAGTGTGTTTATTATGTTAGTACGTTGTTTTCTGTTAAACAAATAATTTTTAAACCATTCCAAAACTTTTCCTCGTAATCCATAGTTATAAAGTTTTTGTAGAAGTCTCTCTCTATCAATTGTTTCAAAGGCCCTTTTAAAATCTAAGAATATCCCAATAACTATTTCATTTGTTTCAAAACACTTCCTCCAATTTTCCACCACATACTGAACGGCAATTTCTGTTGAATATTTTTTTCTAAATCCTGATTGTTGAGCTACTAAAATTTCGTTTTCATCTATAAATTCTAAAAATTGATCGTAAACCACTTCCTCTAATAATTTTTCTATGCCCCATAAAACATTAATAGGTCTCATTTCGTCATATTTTTTTGTGTTTTTTATTTTCGGTACAGGGGTTATAGTTGAACATTTTAATTCATCCGGAATTTCACCGTTTTTCAAACATGTGTTTATTAGATTTAGTAGTTGATAACCTATAACTGGAAAAGTTTCTTTCAATAATTCTTTATTTATTATTTCTGTTTTATTATTGTTTGATTTTAATTTTGATATTTTATTTTTTAACTGATTTAATGTAATCTCATTAAATTCGCTCAATGTGTTTTCATTAACTTGAATTTTAAAAATGTCTGAAGTTGTATTTGGTATTGAGTCAATAATTATTTCTACACTTTCAATATAGTATTGATTTAACCTTTCTGCTACTATTTCTGGATCTGATTCTTTTTTGTCATCAAAAATAATTTCTTTAATTTCATTCCTAGGTTTGGAATTAATTAACATTTTTAAACTTTTCCACATTTTTTTATTATTACCTTTGTTTTTATCAATTTTGTTTTCAAAGTATAGCCTTTTTTCTTTTCTTAAAATTTTTACACAATCATTTCTTTTCTCTTTATACTCAATCCAGTCACTTTCACATTTGGTTTTAGAAAATTTTTGAAATTTGTTATCTCTTTCTTTTTTAGCTTGATATATTTTTTTGTTGAACCAAGGTGTATCACAATTTTTTGATGGTATTATTTTTATTTCTTGTACCTTATTTATACTTTTTTCTATATTATCATATATCTGTTGAAAAATAAAATTACTATCATTTAAGTTTCTGTTCCAATCACAATCAATTAATGTTTTTGATAATTTTTTATAGTCTAAAATTTTAATGCATGTTGTTTTTGACTCTTGTTTAGATGGTGCTACAATTTCAATATATGTCCAATAATGATCACTTATTTTAGGGGTTTTTTCTATTCCACAATCCAGGGAAAAATCATTCGTCATAACGAGATCTATCATTGATTTTGTTGTATTGGTCACTATTGTATATTCATTAATTTTTTGTCTTAATCCATAAAAATTCAACAATTGCTTTAATTTTTCAACATAATAATCGTCATTATCGTAATTTATATTAAAATCCCCCAAGTATATATTAACTCCATTGTAATCCCAATATTCTTCACATTTAGATTTAAAAAATGTCAAAAAACTATTAATATTGCCTGCTGGTGATCTATAATAAACGTTTAAATTATAATTTTGATATTTTATTCTAAATTCAATTTTCAAATACCAATATTCATAATCTTGTGAAATCATATTATGATTAGATACTGATATTTCATTTGAGACAAAAACCATAACACCACCTGTATGTCTAGAGTTTGACAAACAATTAAACAAAATGAAATTTTTAATTAAAAGTTCATTTTCCAAAATATCTTTCGTGATATGTGTCTCTGTTATACATAAAATAATTGGCTTTTTAAATTCAATAAAACTTACAATTTCATCTTTTGCACTTAGAAAACCATCTGCATTAATTTGATATATTTTGTTTTTTTGTCTAACGTTATTTTCTAATTGCTATACAGTTTTCGAAAAATAGTTAATTTTTAATTTATTTTTTTCCATATGATTTTTATAAACTTGACAATTAAGATCAAATGGGCCATGATTGATAAAATATCCTAAATTATATTTTTTGTTCATTTCCGAACAGTTGGGGCATTCTATATTTTGATGAGATGTTGAGCAAGCACTTGCCATGTGATCTTGTAAACCACATTTCATACAATTTTGATTTTTTGAACAAACATTTGCCGAATGATTGTAACCCGTACATTTAAAACAACGCCGAATATCAAATGATTCATAAGTAGGACATATTGCAAAATTTATAAATAAAATACCCTTCTCCATAATTTTTAAAAAGTTTTCGCCGTCAATTTCAACAATTGCCATAAATTTTGATTTCATTTTTTTAAATACTATCACCTCTAAATTTTGGTTAGTTATATAATCATTTTGCTCCAATATAACTTTTCTGAGTTCGTCCTTTTCCATTTCTGCTTCAATTCCAATTATCTTTATTCGAGGGTTTCTTTTTTCTTCTTCTTTTGCTGTATATTTTCCACCCATTTTGTTATCTACCTCATTTTTAATCTTCTCTGCCTGATCCTTATCTTTACAAAAAATTTTCACTGCTCCATTTTTCTCATTCATTTTTATAGGTTTAATTGTAACAAAACTGCTATTTTGCATAAGAGTTTTTTTCCTGATTTTTCTAATCTTTCGCTAGTTACTGTTGCGTAGCTTTTCTTTTCATTATCTATTTTCTTATTATCATCATTGTTTAATATTTCGTCTTTCTCTTTTTGCTTCATTATTGTATTATTTTTTAACTTAAAATTTTCCCTAATAAGCTTAATCTTTTCTTCTAATAATAATATTTTATTTGTAAGTTCCTCTATTAGGCGGTCTTTTGTACGTATTACCTCTTGTTTTGATTCTATGATGTCCATGTATACCTCGAAATCATCATAATTTTCCCTTACAATTTCAATTTTGTCGTTGTCATGGGTTATCTCATTTATGGAATTTATATTTTCGCTATTTCCTATACTTTTCTTACTTTGGTTATTATGTTCCCCTTTTCTTGTCCTCGTTCTTAACCCCATGTAACGTTTATTTTAATTTATTTGTTCTTATGTAGTAGATTTTTTCGATATTTTGTGGTCTGAAGGAAAATTGTTTGTTGTGACAATTTCAATCAAAATTCTAAAAATATTTATCCTTTTGTTTAAAAACGCGACAAAATTAATTTCTCCACATCTAATTAACGACTAATTAGCGGCAAATTAACCACCATATTAGATTTCGATAGGTTATGTCTAAAGCCATTTTTGACGAGGGTGCTTTGCTAACGTCATATGAAGTTAGCGGAGATCCAAAAAAAACAGTCAAAAATAAGAGCGACAAAATTAATTTTTCACAAATAATTAACGACTAGGCAAATTATCCACCTAGTTGCGATCCGATTTGCGATTGGTGTCAACATATGAAGTTAGCGAAGCACCCAAAAAACCACCAAAAATAAAAGCTAATGAACAATGAACTAATTAACGACTAATTAGCGGGAAATTATCCACCATATTCGATTTCGATAGGTCATGTCTAATTTCATATGAAGTTAGCGAAGCACCCAAAAAAACGGTTAAAAATAAGAACGACAAAATTAATTTTTCCACGACTAATTAACAAAAAATTATTCACCTAGTCGCGATTCGATTTGCGGTGGGTGCTTCGCTAACTTCAGGGTCATATAATTTTAATTTTACAAAAAAAGCGAAAAGCAGTTAAACGCGAAACTTGGTAGAAGCAGCAAAAAATTAGACTTAGGTATTACCCCGAAGAAAAGATGCCAAGGCAAAATAACATAACAATTTCTATTCCCTACTACCCTAAGTGAAACAAGTAGCTTGCAGCTTGTGTATAATAATAAGGATGGAGATAAACTAGTAGCAGAGTGGCGACCTTGAATGTTACAAAAAACCGCTTTTTGCGGCCTCTATTATGCAGAAGAATAAATAATACCTATTTACACAGAAAAACTTAATATCTAAAATCAAACAATAATAAGTTTGTTTAGTCCTTTGTAGATGGCACCACCCAACCGATTCGATTTTTAAAAAAATAATCGCAACGTTGAATTGAATCGACACGTTGAATCGTGGAAAAAAGAATCGATTCGATTCAGAGTCGAACCGATTCTGGACACCCCTAACAAGAGACCGAATAGCAAATAACGATATTAAAAACGCAGGCTTGCACCTCGTACTAATTATACAAATGTTGTAGGCATGCTAAATATTCTGTAGTAAAAAAATTGTTTTACAACAGCTATTGTTTAGCAGGTGCTGCAGCCCCGCAGCCATTATTGAATAACCGCCACTGTCGCTGAACTTCGGAAAACGAACAACGAACGACGAATCATCCTCCACCAAGCAAGACAGTACAAGTTCGCACAAAGTACAAAAAACCATTGAAACACAACAAAACGTCGAATTGTTGGGCCATCCTCCACACAGTCCCAACGGTTTATATACTTTTCCAAAAATCAAGAACGAAGTGCATGGTCAAAGATTTCAGTCTCAGAGGAAGCAGTCGATGGTATAAGCGCATGCAAAAGTGCATTAGTTTTCGTGGAGTATACTTCGAGAAACAATAAAGTCTTTAAAATGTATCCACTGTTTTATTCCAACTCTATATGCAAAACTTAAAAGACAACCCTCGTATCAAATCTCACATGTAGGGCCTGAACTAGAGGGGGCGAACATTTTATAGTTTGCCGCGAGCACCAGAAAAGCTCGCTACGGCTCTGACTCTTCTCTGAACATAGGTCGCGGTCGGTGGTAGTTCAAACCACAGAATAAATTTTCACAGATCAAACTAATCATAATATACAATAAGTCGCATAACGCACATTACCTATATGCTGTTTAGGGTCGAACAGTGCTTTTTGTGCTGACTAACCGAAAATTCTGGAATGCTATCCCAATGGTGGCTCGTGGCTTTGAAAAGTTGTGGAGGTCTACGTAAGCAAACTCAATTCTTACTTTCTTATACATCCTAGTTTTTGTTACAATAACTCGATGCATACCTACATGTTTCCACCAGTATTTTTTAAATCAAGGGATTTTTTGAATCGCTAGTGTCGACTTTGAATCTTCAAAAGCTGCATGAGTTTTTGTTCACACCCATGCACCTTTTAGTACAGAATATTTTCGGTTGACTATGTAATGACTTTTTTAAAATTTTTGGTAACAAAAATTACAACAAACCACAAATGAACCCCTAAAAACCCACCTTTTTTGTTTATATTTTGATGGGAAAAGTATTAAAAAAAGGCTTAATAGAAAAGACAAATAAATACAATTTACATCTAGTAAATATCGGACTTAAATCGAACCCACTTTTGAAAGACTGTTGGACCTGGTAAAACCTTTCATTACAAAACAGGACACCCATAATACTTTCTCGAGCCATAGCCTTGGAGGCTGGGAAGGCACAAATACTGATATATTTATGCGTTGCTGATGAATCGTATGCTTAAATGCCCATTAATTGGTAGAGTATTATTAACTGTAATCTAGTGAAAACATAATGGGCTTACATACCCAGCTAGAAAAATTAATTGGAAAATTAAATTGACATGCCAGTGGCCTTGTCGACACGGTTTTCATGTCGTTGTCGCTCGCAACCAACGAAATTGAAAAACAAGTAGAGACCACTTTTAGTTTACTACCACAGTGTAGATATTTATTCTACACTTACCCAGTATAGAAATTATATAAATCAGTGAGAATAAGAATGAGTGTATCCCCCTATCAGGACCAATAGTGTTGCGGATATCAAGTGAGGTGCATGCGCAGGTTGACTTTAACCCAATTTTGAGGGAGCACTTATCACCCACTCAAGAAATCATATCGCCTTTTGTGGCCTAAAAGGTCAACTTACCTACCAACAATATTTTTTTTAATCGCTTTGAAAGTGTTTTATACGTCGGTTTCGGAGTTGCAAGATTTAAAAAAACTAACATAACAACTATAAAACACACCGGCGACGCCGTCGTAAATAAATAGTAACAACATTTTTGAGGTTTACATCGGCATCCACACTCGAATTTGAATCAATCTCACCGAAAATTTTGACAGCACTACTCCAACAACTTGAGGGCATTCGAGGAGCAGTAAAGCCGATACATTTTAAAGCAAAGTCTATTAACTAGTTGGAACTATATATTGTGTACGGTACAATTTCCAGTGGCCGATTTGCCATCGTCCGATTCGCCGCCATCCGGTTGATTCTTCGCCCGCCAATTCGCCGTGGGGACAATTTATCACAAACAAACAAATAGTTTAAATAAATTTAAGTATTTGCTGGCAAAGTAATAAAAGGCTTGCCAAAGCAAACAATATGTAGTATTAACGTTCGTAAAAAAAAATAAAATGTGAATAATCTACACAACTTAACCGGAAAAATATAAGAAGACTGATATTTTTAATACTTTAACAATAAACCTAACCTAACCCAGCTCAATCTAACTTAGTCTAGTCTTACCTTACCTATCCTAAGCTCACCTAACCCAGTAGCGCACCCAGGAATATATCTTAATGGGGGTTGCGGCCTCTGGGGGGATGACGAAGCCTCATGATATCGTATTTTATGATATTTTATCTTTTTATTCATGAAATATGGGAAATAAAATATAGGCTTGCGGAGGGCCCGGGCCCCGAGGCCCCCCCTTGGGTGCGATCATGCCTAACATAATCCAACCTGGCCTAACTGAGACTAAACTAACTTTTAATTAAACCCGAACTGACCTGACCTGACCTAACAACCTAACATAGCCTAACATAACCTTACATAACCTAACATAACCTAACATAACCTAACATAACGAAACATAACCTAACATAACCTAAAATAACTTAACATAACCTAACCTAACATAACCAACCTAACCAAACCTAAGCTTAGTTTAGCTAAGCTATCCTAACCTATCCTACCGATCCTAACCTACCCGCACCTATCCTAATATATCCTAACCTATCATAACCTATAACCCTTTCTGTCCCGGGCCTTAATTTACATGTTGGTTCCTCAGTCCCAGAGGTTTTTCATGCTTAGAGTCCCATTGCCTTATATATACGTCGCATATAAATAAACAGATAAATGAACAAACAATGTTTATTTTTTGTTTTTTTTGTTATGTTAATGAGATTTATACAGTTTTTAACAAGCTTAAACGTTTTCTTTTCAGAAGTACTCATCAGAGAGCAAACCAAACTAAAAAAATGTAACTAAAAAAAAAATTATGTAAACATTTTTTTCGAACATATTTTTACGGCATTGAGACCCCAATGGTTCTAAAATTTTATAAGTAGCGCATATTTTCGGCTTTGGTAAATTGAGACCATTCCACCTTGAACGTATATATACGGCGCCTGGGACTCCAGACTCAATTTTTAAAAAACATATATATGCGGCGTTGGGACAGAAAGGGATAATAATAAATTTTAACATATCCTTACATATCCTAACCTATCCCAACCTCTTCTAACCTATCCTAACATATCTTAACCTATCCTAACCTATCCTAACCTACCCTAACCTATCCTAACCTATCCTAACCTATCCTAACCTATCCTAACCTATCCTAACCTATCCTAACCTATCCTAACCTATCCTAATCTATCCTAACCTATCCTAACCTATCCTAACCTATCCTAACCTATCCTAACCTATCCTAACCTATCCTAACCTATCCTAACCTATCCTAACCTATCCTAACCTATCCTAACCTATCCTAACCTATCCTAACCTATCCTAACCTATCCTAACCTATCCTAACCTATCCTAACCTATCCTAACCTATCCTAACCTATCCTAACCTATCCTAACCTATCCTAACCTATCCTAACCTATCCTAACCTATCCTAACCTATCCTAACCTATCCTAACCTATCCTAACCTATCCTAACCTATCCTAACCTATCCTAACCTATCCTAACCTATCCTAACCTATCCTAACCTATCCTAACCTATCCTAACCTATCCTAACCTATCCTAACCTATCCTAACCTATCCTAACCTATCCTAACCTATCCTAACCTATCCTAACCTATCCTAACCTATCCTAACCTATCCTAACCTATCCTAACCTATCCTAACCTATCCTAACCTATCCTAACCTATCCTAACCTATCCTAACCTATCCTAACCTATCCTAACCTATCCTAACCTATCCTAACCTATCCTAACCTATCCTAACCTATCCTAACCTATCCTAACCTATCCTAACCTATCCTAACCTATCCTAACCTATCCTAACCTATCCTAACCTATCCTAACCTATCCTAACCTATCCTAACCTATCCTAACCTATCCTAACCTATCCTAACCTATCCTAACCTATCCTAACCTATCCTAACCTATCCTAACCTATCCTAACCTATCCTAACCTATCCTAACCTATCCTAACCTATCCTAACCTATCCTAACCTATCCTAACCTATCCTAACCTATCCTAACCTATCCTAACCTATCCTAACCTATCCTAACCTATCCTAACCTATCCTAACCTATCCTAACCTATCCTAACCTATCCTAACCTATCCTAACCTATCCTAACCTATCCTAACCTATCCTAACCTATCCTAACCTATCCTAACCTATCCTAACCTATCCTAACCTATCCTAACCTATCCTAACCTATCCTAACCTATCCTAACCTATCCTAACCTATCCTAACCTATCCTAACCTATCCTAACCTATCCTAACCTATCCTAACCTATCCTAACCTATCCTAACCTATCCTAACCTATCCTAACCTATCCTAACCTATCCTAACCTATCCTAACCTATCCTAACCTATCCTAACCTATCCTAACCTATCCTAACCTATCCTAACCTATCCTAACCTATCCTAACCTATCCTAACCTATCCTAACCTATCCTAACCTATCCTAACCTATCCTAACCTATCCTAACCTATCCTAACCTATCCTAACCTATCCTAACCTATCCTAACCTATCCTAACCTATCCTAACCTATCCTAACCTATCCTAACCTATCCTAACCTATCCTAACCTATCCTAACCTATCCTAACCTATCCTAACCTATCCTAACCTATCCTAACCTATCCTAACCTATCCTAACCTATCCTAACCTATCCTAACCTATCCTAACCTATCCTAACCTATCCTAACCTATCCTAACCTATCCTAACCTATCCTAACCTATCCTAACCTATCCTAACCTATCCTAACCTATCCTAACCTATCCTAACCTATCCTAACCTATCCTAACCTATCCTAACCTATCCTAACCTATCCTAACCTATCCTAACCTATCCTAACCTATCCTAACCTATCCTAACCTATCCTAACCTATCCTAACCTATCCTAACCTATCCTAACCTATCCTAACCTATCCTAACCTATCCTAACCTATCCTAACCTATCCTAACCTATCCTAACCTATCCTAACCTATCCTAACCTATCCTAACCTATCCTAACCTATCCTAACCTATCCTAACCTATCCTAACCTATCCTAACCTATCCTAACCTATCCTAACCTATCCTAACCTATCCTAACCTATTCTAACCCACGGTATTTAACCTCTATACGGTAGGGCATGGAGAAAAATTGGTAGTTCTGAATTCACCTTTTTTTCTAATAAATTGCTTGTCTACATTTGACTTCTTTTTCTAATTGAACTCTGGGTTAGAGAGAGAATGCCAATCTAGCAGGTTGGTTCGAAAGAGATGGTTCACTTCCACAGAGAGAGATGCCCCTACGGTATAGAATATTAATACCGTGATCTTAACCTATGTGGCCAATTAAAATGCGTTGGGTGACATTTGTGGCAAACTAAATACGTTGCCGCCATTTTGTGACACTGTAAATAGAATAATAACGCTGTGCCAATTTGTGACACTAAAAAAAAATTACTGAGTAATTAAACAAATATCTGGAAGCAGAACTGTATTTTCCAGCTAGGTAAAACATTGATATGCCCGGTAACTTTTATACAGTGGAGAAGGGGGGGTTCAGAAATAAGAAAATTTTAAGCGCCACAGTGTTTTAATATCAATGTTTTACAAAGAAGATCTTAAATAAAATACAGTTCGACTCAAGCCTTGTAGCCAAACAATGAAACTCTACCTACTTCCGAGGCTTCCAGAGTATTTGTGTAATTAAAAAAACCAAAAAAATTGACTAATAAACAAAATAAAATTCTAAAAGATTCCTAAATGAATCAAAATGACACAAATAGAAACTTCCTTATAGGTAGATGCACATTTTCAACAGGTCACAGTGTACCTACATTTGAGTCAGTAGTGTGAGACTCCATTATATAAATGACTGTAAAAAAAAACACTTCCAAAATCATTGTGTCATAGGGGAGATCTGGACCAAATATCTGCTGTCATCATTCTACATTGGGTAGAATGAGACAGACAGCAACCCAGTCCGAGATCTACCCCATGAGGCAAAACAATGTAAGGAAACATAAAAAAAATATATAATCTCATCTCTCATTTGTCTCTGCAAAGTTGGTTCATTGGATTGTACAAATAACGCCAAAATTAGTTCATCTTGTTTATTTTAGTAAAACTACTAAAAAGCACTGGAAACATGAAATATGTTTAAAAAAAAAAGGAACAAGTTCGGGCCAAAATAGCAAGGCACTCCAAATTTCACAGGAGAAATTGTCTTAAATAAATGGAAACAATTCAATGTAGTAAATATGCCGCAAAATCTTGGGTTATGACGTCATACCTTTATCTTGCGTTCACAAGAAGTGTTAAAATTATATTTAAAATTTATGGGAAAAAATTATATCAAAAAAAATGTTTGCGTGTATGAAATTGAAGTAAACTCCTACCTTGGTCCTTGATTATTTTATAAGTTGTTGGTGTTATATTAAACCTGAAGTGTTGCTCTCCGACATTCCTCCTGCTACTGCTGCTCCGGGTCCTGGTCCTGCCTACGCCCACCCTGAAGGTCTCTTAGCACATGGTGCTAAGGCAGCACATGGTACTCAAAATGTTCTGGGTTCTTGCCCGAGCGTAAAAACCCTATGGAAAATGAAATGTTTCAGTTTCCTGGAATTCGTCTATTTTGCACGAAGTTCCCCTACACCGAGTAACTTAAATCGAGAACCGCATGTTGACTCAATAAAATAAAGTAGATTTAAACAGATGAACTAAAATAATCCTAACGTACCTTTCCCAGGGTTACAATGCTACACCCGACTTCAGACCAGCGTCCAGCACAACTGTCCCAGTGATGGATTGGACAGGGCTCTAGACAAAGGAGAAAAACAATATATAGTTTTTATCCAAAACGTGGTTTTAAAAAATATAAAAAAAACTCCAAAAATTCCCCACGTCTTTTGTCGAAAAAGTACATTTCACACGAAAAATAATTACAATTTGGGAGGCAAATATTATCTTGAAGAGTCCTCAAATAATAAAAAAATAAAAAAAATAAAATCGAACTTTGGTTCGGTTCGGTTCGGTTCAGCAGGCCGCCTTAAATCCCTCAGAGGGTGTGAGCGTCACTTAAGATTCGCCTAAACAACGACGGCTCACAGTTATACCGTCTTTGGTATAATTTGCAACTACTGCAGTGCCATTAAGTGCCAATAACCACAAAACCAATGGCGACACCAATAGACGGCCACCAGCCCAGCCAAAATTCTTTAGGAAAGAGACAAGACACTTTGCCGAGAACACAAAAAAAATGAAGTTGCCGGAAATCGTTTCTAGATTTGGTGGGGACAGTACACAGTACCAACCAAATTTTCCCGGTTAAATTCAAATAAGAATGCAAACGCATTTGTAAAAAAACGCTCTCGCCGAAAAATCACTAACTCCGGTTTACGAGCCTGGAGAAAAAACCCGCGGTTTTCAAACTAACCAATGATGAAATACACTAATACTTCCGTACCCTGCGCATGAGGTGTTGTCAGATCTATTTCCACGGTTGAAATTTTTATAACAAGGACATCGAGACACCCTCCATACATAGACCGAACATTTGCCTACCGGACCCCCGCCGACATAGCAAGTAGGAGCAAAATAACCAGCAGGACTATAAGAAGCTCAGCATTGAAACCATCAACTGTAAAATCAATTACTGGAGATCAGAGCATGCATCAAACCCAGGAATATTCGAACACTCAACCAATTCCCATATGAGTAAAGCTATACTAAGTGTAGAATTTCGTTGTATTTTAGTTACAGTTTTAGTCAAAAGTTTCCTTTGCTCTTTAGATATGTTTTCTCTAAGATTCATATGGTTTGGCGCCATTTTTGTAAAACATTTCTACATTAATAAAGTTGTTTCTGAACTTGAACCTAAAAATACACATTGAACTACTGCTTAAACCCGGCCTAAGAATGTTCAGATGTTAAGTTTGCTCACCACTAGCTAGCCCTACACAACCTTCCAATCCGACTGAGTTAGCTATTAACTTTATTTAACTATGATTATATATAAATTTATATAATATAAAAATACGATTTTGTTTATTCTTTTAGTCCTGGTTTTTATCCCTCGTTTATCTCCCATTTACAAAAGTGCATAACTCGTATTTATTTTATCTTCTCCTTATCAAATTAATAAAGATATCAAAGTGGGCGGAGCCTCGGTGGTTACTGGTCAAACCGTGGACCTAAATATGTTTTCGTGCTATCAAAACTAGCTAATCCGTGAAGGATATGAGGTTCGGAAGAGAAAACATTGTCCCAATATCCTCGAAAATAAACATAAGCGAATGAAATGTTTATCTAAATGTTTTCTTCCTGTTACTGAAACCATTTGTGATGCGGCAACGTCGCCATTCCCCAGCAGAACAGCTGTTTAGTTTCATGAACGTCAAAGAAAATTACGAAATTTTACAGATAAACAAAACAATCAAAAGTTTTTATGTGATTTTTCCCGAAACCTGTGATCTCAAGTTCCAATTACGATGTCCAGATAATGCGATGTGCGCAGTATCCACAGTAATTCGATGGAATTTACCTAAATAAACAAATATGTAACGTTGCCTTAAACGTAAAAATGACACGTTACACCTAACCTAACCGAATCAAAGATCAGAAGCATTTTCTCGCGCCCAACTGTTTTAAAAAAGTTTAAAACAGTGACGTAACGTTTGACGTCATTAGTTTGATAGATTTGTGCCTAACTTCGCTCAGCCCGTCAGGGGTTCTATTCCCGACCATACACGATGTGAGTGTTTTATGATAGAGCGGAAAAAATCTTATGTAGGGTGTCCATTAAGCGTATTATCCGAGCAGATTTTTCTTTTCTTGGGCTCTGATTGGTTGATTTAAAAATTTGAACCAATTAAAGCCTGAGAAAAAAAATCCGCGCGAATAATACGCTCAATGGACAGCCGGCTTTATCCTATACCACGTTATTAGGGACTTATTGCAATAAATCCAGGCACTAATTGTGCCGGGCACTATTTTGACTGTTTCGCATTATAAGCTGTCTTTTTTCAAAATTAGGCCTTTGTGTATTAGAAGAGCCGGAATGAATAGTGCCGCTATTATTAATGGAAAATAAACGACTGGATTTATAAATTCGACTTTGGTATGTCAATTTTGAAAGATCAACTGTCAGTTTTCATTGGATGAGAATAGTGGCCGGCACTATTACTGCCTGACCTTATTGCAATAAATCTCTATTAACACGGATCACCTAACAAATATCAAGGTTGCGACGTACTGATTTTTTTAAAAATGAGCTTTTCTTCTATTACGTTGCCCGATTTATAAAGGGTATGGCTGGGTGTCCATGGAGCGTTTTATCCGCTCATATTTATTTTTTATTGGGCTCTGATTGATTGATTTAAAAATTTCAGCAAATTAAAGCCTGAGCTAATACGCTCCTTGGACAGCTGGATTATTTGGAGTGTTTTTATTACTATTTCCTATTCTGTGAGCTAAAGAAAGAAGCTGGTTGATTGGAATTTGTTGTTTTTTTTTTCTTGTGATTTGGGGCAGTCCATAAATTACATAGCGGGTATAGGGTTGGGGTTCTACGAAGTTTGATAAGGTGTAAAACATTGTTATGTAACATTTGTTAGCCTACATAAAGATAAAGTAATCTCAGCTCCAATGCATGTGTACTATTAGCTGGATGAAGGTGATATTTTACTAATAAAAATTTTTACTGTACAGTTTTTTTAGGGGTCAGGACAATTCGCCGGGGCCGATTCACTTTTACTTCTTTTCAATTTTATTTGTTTGGCGTCCTAACACAAATTATGTCCAGATACCACTATCTTCCTTAAAAAATAAGAAAAATCGTTTCAAAAAAATTAAAAAAACTGCTTTGTGAAAAAAGAAAAAATTATATATTATTTAAAAAAAAAAATTGTTTTACTGATAAATATTTTCTATTCAGAATAAAAATTCAAACTAAAACCATGGCGGTGGCTAGTTTTCCCGGTTGCGAGTTGGGTCAGCGGCAAGTTGGTTCGGCGGCGATATGGAACCAGCGAAATTTTCTTATTTCCATTTCTACCGTGCAGAGGCAAAAGAAGACATTTGCTAAAATTAAGTTTCGACATATAATCTTTAAACACGACATTTTTTTTCCTTCTAGATTATAAAAATATGCAGGGTCTAAACGGTATGATAGAGGAGGCCAAAATAAGAAAAAACCTCATATAACATGGAAGTCTTGTTTTTAAAATGTAGGATTATTAATGTTTGAGGACTAAGGGAAAAAAGAGTTTTGTTAAAAAATAAAATCCGGTACCGCTAAATGATAAAATTATTTTAAAAAATTTGAATATTTGTTTGTGCTAATATAAACTTAAAAATATTAATGATATGATGTGCCCAGAGACCTGTTTCTAATATCATAAAACAGCAACAAAAATATTGCATTTATAAAAGTTTATAAGCAAAAAAAGTTTTTTCTTGAAAAAATTAGCCTAATAGCCAAATTTTATACAGGGTGTTCCAACTAAAAGGTAACAGAAGTGTTTTTTGGTATTTTTTGTGTGAATTTGGAGAAACGCTCGTACACGTCGATTTTGTTTGCGAGGGGGTCACCTTTTGGCTATCTTGAAATTTTTGTGGCACTCACCATCTTCCAGGGGTATACTTTACCCCTAGATTTTGAATAGGGAAAGTGGGTCTAGTGATACCTTGCTTTGAAGGCCTCTTGAATGCCTTCACAACCGTGTAAAAATGTCAAAAATCTATCTATTAGTGTTTGAGATAATTGCCTGCAAACTTTCAAATTTAACATGGACTGATAAAATAAAAATTTTATATTTTTCGGATTTGATTTTTATTTTATCATTCCATGTAAAATTTGAAAATTTGAAAGCAAATATCTCAAAAACTAATCTATGGATTTTCGAAATTTTTACACGGTTGTAAATATATTCAAGAGAACTTCAAAATAAAGTATCACTAGACCCACTTTCCCTATTCAAAATATAGGGGTAAAGTATACCCCTCGAAGATGGTGCGCGCTACAAAAATTTCAAGATAGCCAAAAGTGCCCCACTCTCAAACAAAATCGACGTGTCCGAGCGTTTTTCCAAATTCGCACGAAAAATACCTAAAAACACGTCTGTTACCTTTTAGTTGGGACACCCTGTATATTTGCTGTGTTTCTTAAAGAAGTTTTACCCAAAAAAGTTAAAAAAATGGTTAGTCGATTAATGCTCTGTATCTCGAAAATATTTATGTGTTTTTTTCTTATTCTGACCTGATCACGCATTAAACTATTGTGAGTCATACCATTTACACCCTGTAAATTATTGCAAACAAAAAACAAGAATTTAAAAACTTTAAAAAACTAGATAACATTGGTTATTTTTGCAAATACATTTTCTTTTCATTGCAGAGTAGATTTATATTGTTATGAAACAGAAAAAAGTAGTTTTTCCGTAACTAAACGGAAGGACAAATTAGCAGACACAGGTGAAGTTGTGAAAATTTACACAATTTTTAGCTCCTAGTTCGTGAACACCGTAAAGAACACTTTTACAATAAAGGGTTGCTGTTTTCTCGGTGTTAATACGCATGCTTTTAACACAAAATGCCTTTGTTCTATTGGGTCGACCCATTAGAACAAAGTTCTCTTAAAATTTAGTAGAACGTTTCTATGGGAAAGATTCCAAGAATAGACGTCCAGAACCGAAGATTTGTCAAAAAAAATATAACAGTCTTGGACGAGAAGTTAGCGGCCATGGCTAGTCCACAGCAACTGGCTTCTATTTCTGTTCAGCTGTGTGACATCAATCATCATAAGCAAACATGTTTGTCCTTCATAAAAGCATGGATGTGAACCCTGGGTACCGCACCCCCTCCTCAAAACTTACGATTTTTTTAGATATTTTTCACATATTTAAAAATACGACATCATGAGGTCTCGTGGCCCTGGTCTGGTCTGGGTCCGCCACTGATAAACGGTATGAGTTTTGTCATAAATTGTTAAAAAATTCTAGAGTATAGAGGACCGATATTTCCCTACTTTGTTTTTGACGTAAATACATTTGTCTTCGTTAATTTTGTGGCGTCTCGACTACTCTAATAACATCGCACATTTAAATCGGATTCTAGCCACTCATCTTATTCTAAGATCAAAACAACTAAATTAGGTTTAGCTGAATTAAATTTTTTAAATTATATAGAAAAAATTAAATTAAACTCAAGTTTATAATATCCTCTGTCATATTGTTTTCTTAAATCCATGCAAATATAACTTTACTTCACATCCTATTAGAAGTATACGGCCATTTTATAACCACTTAGTTTCCACATCAGAAGCGTGTACCAAGCCTATTTTTGTATCTAAAACATTAGAAGCGCAAACGTTTTTTGTGATTAATTTTAAACCTAGAGTATTATTCTTTGAAGTTATTCTCGTGGAGAATTTTTTGTAATTGGCGTAGTGGGATTTGTTCTTTACGCCACACTTTATATTACCTTTCAATTTTAATCAAAAATTTATTTATTCGCTTAAAATTCAATTTTTAACCCCGCCGGTGTCGATCCTAAGTTAATTTTATACTGTTTTTCATCCACAAATTGTGCAGACATCCATAAAATTATATAATTTTGGAATTTGCAACACCCGCATACTTATTTTAAATGTCTTCCTAATTTTTTGCCGAATGTTTGGTCGTTATTTGAACAAATTTTGAGTAAATTTAAAGTATTCGCTGCGAAAACCTCAAAAATTTGACCGCGCAGACACTTACCGCGCCGGACTCTATCGCGAAAATGCTTACTGCGCTAGGACATTATCGCGCTGGCCTGTACCGCTCTAATGACGAACTCGGTCACCTTAGCGCAAGACTTGGACCGCGCAAGCTTTAATAGCGCAAACGCAAAATCGCGCAAGCCGTAACAGGGTCTCATTGTAACATATATTTTTTTTAAACATACTCTCCTAACCTATTTTCCGGAATCCTAGAGACTGTAAAACCTAACCGGTGTCATTTGATAGTCAACGTAGCCTAACAGTGTCAATGAATTGTACGGATCTTCACTGACACGGTTAGGATACGTTGGCGATCAAAAGACATTGGTTAGGTTTTACACTCTCTAGGATCCCGGCAAAAAGGTCAGGAGAGTATGTTTTTAATGTTGCGACAATTGGTAAATGCCTGCGACGTAAAATATTCGCGGTTTTGGCCACGTACTTATAATGTATTTAACGTAAAAATATTTCACTTTCGGCTGCCAGTTTAAAATTTTGTACCACACGAAGAATAAAAAAATTCATAATATGTCCCGTAATGGAAATATTATGAATTTTTTTAATTAGTAGTGGTGTCCATTATTGGATGTTGTCATACATCGTTGACAACCTCTTTAAAAAATGCTATAAAAAAGGCCTTACTATTTTTTGGTTGGACATCTTCCCCCTGATGACGTTCTTATTGTACAAACGGTATGTCTATATAGTAATAAAAATGGAAATATTTTCATTCCCAAGTAACATTTTTGGTTAAAATTGGGTAAACTTTACATAAAATAAGAACGTAATTTTCCCAAAGTGGGAACAAAAACCAAGGTAATTTGGAAGGAGAAAATATGAAATCAGCACAGTTTGTCTTGCATGTCAAAGTTACCTAGATGCCCTACTAACAATTATAGTAGCGGCTACATGCTCCAAAGGCTTTCCTACTTTCTTATGGTAGAAATGTGGTGATCTCAACCAAAATTCGTTACTTTTTAGTTCTGACTACTGTTTAGTATCACGAAAAAGTAGAAGTTTCGTAAAAATGACCATTTAAACTACCTGATAGGATTGTTTCTTGATAGTCTAATTTGATAGTCTGCTCTACCACAATAGCACGTTGCCAAAGTTTTACTTTCTTTTTAGTCGTTAATTCGTAGTCACCCCGACATTTATATGTTACTTAATTACCACTACAAAGTTGGGCTTAATTGAGGTCGCAAACGGGTGTATCCGATAACTACCTTATAACTTTATATTTTACTACATAGGTTTGGGTCATCATAGTAATATCTGATGTAATAATGTAGAGAAAATTACTTTTGAGGACAACCTAAAAGTCACAAAAACTTTGATTTTGTTTTTATGTCAATCCTTCAAAGTAGAGACTACTTCCTATTTCTACTTTAAAAACGTAAACATCTTAAAGTCGCCTGTTGGTCGCGACTAATGTTAACCTTACTTTTTGTGGCTCCTTAAATTATTGCGAATTTGTTATAATTTATAATCAATTAAAGCAAGTATCGTTTATAATAAATTCTTAGCAAAGTACGACTTGTAAGCAGAATTTTAAGTTGTGACTTAAGTGCAACTAATACAAGTGGTATAAATAGATCGAAAATGCTCCCTGATTCTCATTGCTACGTTTTCATGCGAATTGAGTTCGATTTAATGTTATTGGAATAAAGCCATAATAACACTATTATTAGAACCGAACCAATACGTGTACTAGAGACCCAGAGCGAGAGATGTCCCAAAAATTTGGTTCTGTTGTCGCGAAAAACAAATATCTAAATTTGGCAACCCTAGTTAAGTTAGATGCTAGATCAATTTTTAGTTTTTATTGGTAGGCTTTAAGGTAGGGTTGCCAGATCTGTTTTAGGTCAAAACGGGACTAAAGTTAAAAAAGAAGCAAAAATATGGGACAAAGCAGAAAAAAAAAACATAAAAATACATATGGAAAGTTTAGGAACGTTTGTGAGCCACTCATTAATAATGATGTCCGTAATATGCAATTGTACGCAAGCATATGTTAAAAAATAGTTTTATCATTTTTGTGTTGCAGTTGACTTCTTAAAATAAAACAATTCATGTGAGATAAATTGGTAAAAGTTTAAAATTTTGTGCCAAGTTCGAAAAATGGAACAAAGGACGTCCCGTTAATACCTTGTCCTCCTTGCTTTTTTATTGTAACATTGACAAAAATATAACGTTTTAACCTAAGCACATTGTACAACAGCATTCCCCAAATTATGCTGAATTGATGTACGGTACTTATATATTCAATTAAAATTTGTTTACTGCTTTAATGTAATATTTAATACCAACAATCAATTCAGCGTTGACAAATTGTTCGAAGTTGCGATGCGATAGAAAGACCTAGTACCACACCTTCTGACACTTTCAATAAAAAACATTTTAATATTTTCTGTATCTGTTCCCCAAATGATGACTTTCTAGTCGGACAACTTTCTTAATGAGTAAAATTAACGTTTACCTAAAATTTATTGTAAACCATGTAGGAACTCATAAACCTTACTGATTCTAATTAGAGTTTGAAATAAAGATTGGAAAATTTAATTGATTTTAATATGTTTTGTGCCCATTTGAACTATCCTTATTGAGTTATGGACGCGTTCCCCAAGTAATTTTTCGAGTATAAAGAGAACAAAATTAAATTAGGGACGTTTTTATTAAAAATGTTTCTGAAATGTGGAGATGAGTTTGAAGTGTAACAATCTGACAATAATTTGAAAACTGTAATTTACTACAGCTTTAACTAAAAAAATCTTCTCCAATTGAAATTCTCCACCTCCATGATTTTTACATATGTTTTGGTATATTATAAAAACTTTTTAAAATTTACTTTTATTTATTTATTTATTGGATACTTTACAAACATCACTAATTATATAGAGAAAAATTTAATGAAAAAAAGTAAATATTTATAACTTAACCTACTGCCTACCTACAAAAGAAAAAAAGATGAAATATTACATAATGCGTAATGAATCGTTATTGCCAAATTAATTAAATCATAAATAATAAATAATAAAACAAACTGAGTTGAAACCTGGTTGAAACGCCATGGAAACGCAGCAACCGACGGCAAGACGACAGTACGGATTTATGTGTGTGTGTAAGAGAGAGCGCGAGACACAGAGTAAATTTACCGAGAAGAAAAGAGACAGTGCCATAGCAAAAGGGAATTTCTATTTTACTGACCATCATTTTAACGACCAACGTATTTTCGATAAAAAAACCGCCTAGTTTGTGGTAAAAACAAATATTAACTTTTAAGTTAACAGGTGTTAGTGAAGTACCACTTCTAAACAGCTCTACTGACCCATCACTTAACTACAACTCAGTTTTATCCCAAAAACCACCTTCACTTAGCTTCTACCACCCTCGCTTAGGCTTAGCTTCTACCATCAAAAAATCAACTACTAACACCTACCGTAGTACAACCTAAGGGAAGGTGGAAGTACTTGATTTTTTTGTGGTGAAAGCTAGGACAAGTTGGTGGAAGTACTTGAATTTTTTGTGGTGAAAGCTAGGACAAGTTGGTGTTAGAAGCTAAGCAAAGGTGGTAGTAGTTGTTTTTTTAGGGGTAGAATCTAAGCGAAGGTGGTAGTAGTTGGTTTTTTTGTAATAGAAGCTAAGCAAGCGAAGGTGGTAGTAGTTGGTGTAGAATCTAATAATTAAAGGTATTTTTGCTATAAACCTGAGCTGTAACTAAATAATAGATAAATAGGTAACTGTATGGCAGTGGTAGGAGCTTTTATTTATTAGTTATGATTTGTTTCGACCCTATACAATTTAGTCTGACTTGAAATAGTATAAAAAATCGTTGTTGGTCAGTAATATCCAAGTCAGTAAAATTCGGGTCAGTATAATAGGCAGACCTCAAAAAATGTTTTGATTTATAAACAAATAAAAAATGGGTTTGGTCTTCTGTTTTTTACTAATCTTATTCAACTTAATCTGTGCTTCTGTTAAAATGGCTTTTTTGGTGAATGATGCCACAAAACAACGAAGCCTTCAAGTTTATTACAGTGCAAATAATCTGCAATCAAGTACAATCTACATAGAGAAATGATGAAGGCATGTAAACCAAAGGAAAATAGGTAAGGGAGAGAGCTATGAACCATGGGGAATACGCCCTTTTTATTGGCTTTCATTATTCAGAATAATGATATCTGTAGGCAAATATTTTAAATACTATATCTTGAAACATATCGCAGAAGCCCCATGTATAAAAATTTCCTTTTTTTGTTACAGGATCCACATTTTCAAAGACGAGTAAACCTCTACAAATGGGAATACAGCAGATTTTGGGAAGATATGTATACAGGATAATCCGAGAACTTATACAGAAACCTCTGGCCTAGTTTGAACTAAAGAACAAAAAAGTGTTTGACTTTAATGACAAAATGTTATTATTAGTACTACCTACCTACTCTGAAATTAAAATAAAGATCATAAGTTTTTTCCTTACACATTGAGCTGTGTCAGGCATCCATTATAAATGTAACCCCCCACGATCCCCATGAGATCCACTATCCCCACAAGATAGTGAAGGGGTTACATTTATAATGAATACCCCTGTACATGTGGCAATGTGTTAATCCTAAATAATTTTTTGTTGTAATCACTAGAGACCCACATGTGGTCGTGGTGCATCGAGGTCCACTAGGGCCTGCCAGCACTTTAGAATACAATACCCCTGTACATCCAAAAAATTGATGTCTTTTGTTTTATTTAATGGTCATGTCAGTGATGGTCCCAGAGGGGGGGGTGGCATGTTCCTCCCTTTTTCCCGAGAATTACATAAAAAATACAAGAAACATTTGGTATTACACACCTGAGCAAAAAATAAGGTTTTATAACCAGATAGATAGGTTCAAAAACAACCCCCCTCCATGTTTAAAACTCAGTTTCCACCTATGTGTGCCCACATTGCTTAAAAAATCTCATTTGGTGACCTTGCATTTAAACAAGTCAATCTATGTCCCGTTGTGTGATACATTTTTTGAATCAGGGTGGGCACACATACATGGAAACTGGGTATCACTGCCCCCTCTAGATAATTTTTTAAATAAACTACATAAACAACTTTTATTTATTTCATTTAAAATAATAACTTATTACAATAATTGATTAAAACATTAAAAGCCATACTAAATATATTGAGAATGACAAAGGCTGACCTGAAATCAACCAGGAAAGAAGTCAACTTAAAATTTATCTGGATCATCTCAGCAAATCCTTGGTTCAGTAGGGCAATGAATGATTATTTTCTTTGTTGATATCATAAAGGCATTGCATATTACATATGTTGTCGGGTGATCTATTTATAAGAATACATGGTGGTTTAGCATTCGTTGCGGTCCCTATCATGTACCCCAATGGTGATAAGGAGACCTCATTGGCCTTTAGCAGCTAGTCATAACTCATAGAGTTAGTTCAATTGCAATACTTCTTTAGCATTTCTGGTTACTACAAGCAGTGATCTAAAATTTTAAAAAAACAGTGTGATAAATAACTCAGATTTTATAGTTAAAATTATTTGTTTTGATTCCAATTAATAACTTTTCAACTAGGTTAGACGAGGCCATAAGTCCTTGAATACATCCTTGATCAGAACATAAACTAGGCCTTATTGTAAAAGCGTAAAAATTAGCTATGTGTTTTCTTATATTTTTGTTAATAAATACTAATCTATCACTATCATTTTTAAAGTTTTTTTACCTGAGTTTGTTGATAATATTGTAAAACAAAATAATTTGTTTAAAACTTTTGTTGTTGATCCTCCTTAAATGTCAATGACAAGTGACGTCTGTTGCTGACGGTCTGATCGGCCATATAACTTGAACGTCGTGATTTGCTTACCCGCGCGGTGGCTGACCCTTTCTAGGAATTTTTTAGTTGCGGAGAAAAGTCGGTAACACGTTCCCGTAACGGATGAGGTAGAAATTTCAATGTGCTATTTAGAACTATAAGGGAATGGAGACACTAAAGTAGTAAGTGGTACGTAGCCGTAACTTAGGCTCACTTTCAAGTAGCTCTCCCCTCTATAAAGGAATAATTTTTGTACGCCATGTTTTTTTTTTGAAGGACAGAAAAATTGTTTTTCTTATTTTAGTTTTGAAGCCCATTTTACAGAGATATAGTTTTTCGTACACAAATTAATAAAAGCTTTACCAAATATCCATATTAAAAACCATTTGGTCGGATTATCTGCCAATTGTAAAAACATAACCTCAAAAACCACAACGAAAAAATTCCATCAGCTACCAGAAAACGGCTAAATTTTGCAGGCGCGCCTATTTTTTGCAATAAACATAATGCATGTTGCACATAAAAATTTGCATGGCAGTTGAATTTTTACCTCTGCTCGTTAAATCTCGTAATTTTGGATAACATAGTACATATTACAGACATAACCAAACTAAAAAACTTAGCGTGTTTGTTTACTGTTGTGTTCCATATTGTATTATAATAATTCTACCAAAAAGAAACGATTATATTATTTGCAACTACATCGCTACTTTTATGCTATTACGGAAAAAAAACAGCCTCTACGACGTAGTTGATACCTGGCTGCGACGTAGTAGTGTAGTTGTTACTACAGTGACTTTAAACACTTGGCCTAGTAGTCATAACCAGAAATTGGTTCCCCACTTAGGGAATTAACACGTCGCTGTATGGTATACTGAGACGTAGCGGGAATACGTTGCGGTTACCTTTAAGAAATTCTTTCTAGTTGGGGTTTCGTCGTGACAACTTTAAATGTTTGTTGGGTGAGACTTTGACCAACGCCAACGTTTGGACAATATGTCTTTGTTTACACAAATTGTCAACTTCATTTTAGCCCATATGGTTTAAAATAACTCAAAATGCCTTCTGAGGTCCCTGTTCAGTAGCGCATCCAAGAATTTGTCTTGGGGGTGGCAAGGTGCGATGATGTGGGGTTTTGTGCTATTTTTAGTTTTTATTCATGAAATAAATGAAAAATATCTAAAGAAATCCTAGGCTTTGGGGATCCGGGCCTCAAAGCGTCTCCCGTCTCTGGGTGCGCTCTTGCCTGCTTTTTAGCGCCCTCTACATCTGTCAGAATAGAAAGAAATTAAAACCATTTTAAATAAAAATTAAAAAAGAGGAACACAATGGTTGGTGGGTTTAACCACTTGTGAAAAAAATGGTGATGAATTTTGTCAACTATGGTAATCATATAGATGTCATAGAAATATTTTATATACATATTGAGCTGAAAAAAACGTGCGCCGGAAATATTTTCGTAGAATCCTTGATTCTACCTCCAAAAAATTGACCCTTTTTTCATACATTTTAACAAAAAGAAATACAAAAACAGATTTTTTAAAATTTATGACCAAATGTTGATGTTTGGGCATAAAATTAATTCATTTACATCGTTTTACGGAAGATTATTGGGATTGTTTAGTAAAATTAACAAAAACAAAGTAAAAAATTATCAAAAAGAACAAAAAAACATGGCGTCTATCCTTTTTGTTGCGAACATCGTCTTAGAGGTTGCTTTTACCATTATTTTCGCCCACAAACGCGCAGTGTCTAATGTCGTAGCCAAAATTTCTTCTACTTTTAACAAGAAACACAAATATTTTTATTTTTTACCTAGAATTGAAAATGTTGATAGAAAAATATTTTGTAGGTTGTGTTTATCACAGATGTTCATGCTTGTGTTAGGGCCTGAAAGGACAAATTGGAATCCCATTTTTTCAGCTACGCATGCGCCACTCTCTCTTTTCTTCAACTGTTTCCTTCTCTTCCTCTCCAAAATCTGGGGGTGGGTAATAAAGGCCGAAAATATTATTTATAATTTTTTTTTATACTGGGACTTTTCTATCCAAACTAGGATCAATCGCCCAGTTTTTGCCAAAGTTTTTAAGTCGAAAATAGCTTTTTAGACACAAAAATACAACCATGCGTTAAGTGGGACTCGAACCCACAAGCTCGCGCAACGCCGTGATCGAGGCAGTCCCATCGAATATAAGCTGCCATCATAGCAGCGCTATATCCGAAGCAGGACCACTACACAAGCGGACACGAACTCACATAATACCGGGTGAGCCAGAAAAAACCGGATATTTTTTTTTTCATTATAACTTTTGAACTACAGTGAAGTGCGCTTATAACGAACCCGTTTATAGCGAACTTCTGGTTAATACGAACCTTTTTTCTTTATACGAAAAGTAAATCCATAAATAATAAATAAATACTCATGTATTGTCTTACTGGTTATAACGATCCCGCTTATAGCCAACTTCCGGATATAGCGAACCTAATTTTAATAATCTAGAATATGTATTTTTCTTTTAAACCGAACTTTATATAAGCAGACAATGGGCATTTTCACACTAGACAATACGGCAACGACACGAATGGTTGCAAATACATGCACAAGACCCAGAATATGATACTACTACTACTATGTCGGTTTAGAACGTTTTTCTACGTTGTCCGACGCCTATTCTCCACCTCCTTCGATCCTGACAATCATCCTCAGTCAGAATTTTTTGACTCATTGATCTTTGGATTGACTGTTGCCATTCTAGTTTAGGACGCCCTCTTTTTCTGCGCCCTATTGGTTGCCATTCTAGGACCTGCTTTGGTAATCTTTAATCCAGAATATGATCACGAGTATAAATTCGATAATGATATGCTTACTTAAGTAGAAGTAACTATTGATAAAGACATTGTAGCAAGAGAAACGTTGACTGATGAGCAAATTATAATCTCTCCGTAATCTGAAACATGGTTTTAAGTGATAATTAGGAAGATAATGAAGATCCTGTTCAAGAGAATTCTGTTGAAGTCACTAAGGTTTATGTTCCAACCATTCGTGAAATGAAAAACAAAATTTCGGAAACTCGTAATTTTTTTGAATCACGCCAAGTTCCTAATAAAATATGGGCATCATTTTGTAACCTTGAAAGCTATATAAACAGGGAATATTTTTCAAGTAGAAATCTACAAACAAAAATTATGGATTTCATAATAATAAAAAAAAGATTTAGGCTTCTTTTATATATGTATTACATACCACCATATTATATACTTTAGATATTTATATGTAGAACAATAATAATAAACGTCTTTATTTCTAAAAATTTAAAAATTTATAGTATTTTTTTGTAATATTTTTAGTTTTCTTAATCTTGAATACTATTAAAAAAAGAAACACAAAAAACTAAACAAAATTTATTTATTATTGTTTATAACGAACCTCGGATATAACGAACCGTATTTAGTTCATTTTTGAGGTTCGTTATATCCGGACTTCACTGTATTTCATCGATTTTAATGGGACAAACTACGCTTGACAAAGATTTAATCAAAGTTTTAACTAAATATATTGTTTTGTCCTCCATATCAAAATCCATGATGGCGAACGAAATTTAATTGTACCCTTCAAAGTTGCTCGTTTATTCTTGTGTTGCGAACATGTTTTAATAATTTATTTAAATCTGTGAAAAAGCTGCATTCATGCCACGCAAAACAATGTACGAATCAGCAAAATCTGTTTGATGATTCTAAAAACAAGTATAGTATATGTGTGAGCTAAAATATTTTTGTTTTAACCATTGTTGAACATTATACGAATGCCTTGCCAATCATATCTGCACTTATTTCCTTATAAATTCATTACTACGGAACCGATTTTGATGAAATAAAAAAGATCCTGGTGAGAATTAATTGTTTTTTAAAGATCATGATCAAAATTTGTCGCCATCTTGAAATTTAGAATGGGGGACAGAATCATACTTGATTCTTCAAAATGGCGTGTTTATTCTTATTTTCTTCTCAAAATGTTTTAGTTTTTTTTAATCTATGGAAAAGCACATCTTTTCTCCTGCTTAACAAGGTACAAAGTAATAAAATCGGTAAATTGGTTCTCACAAAATCTGATTTTGTTTTAACCATTGTTTTACAAATTATACGATTGCATTGCCAATCCTGTCTGCATTCAGTTCTTTATAAATTCATTATTACTGAGCCGATTTTAGTGAAATAAAAAACATCATGGCGCGAACTGATTGGTCTTTAAAGTCTGATTTTACTAATTTGTACCTTCTTATGTGGGTGAAAATTAGAGTTTTTCTATAAATAAAAAAAAACTAAAACATTTTTGCAAAATAAGAATAAACACGCCATTTTGAAAAATCAAATATGATTCCTTCCGACATCTTAAATTTTAAAATAGCGGAAAATTTCGATAAAGAGCATTTAATTCTCACCACGATTTTTTTATTTCACTAAACTCGGTTTAGTAATACCGAATTTATAAGGAAATGAAGCAGACAGGTATGATTGTATGAAGTATGATTCTGTCCGCCATCTTAAATTTTAAGATGGCAATAAATTTGGATCATGATCTTTAAAAAGCAATCAATTTTCACCAGGATGTTTTTTATTTCATCAAAATTGGGTAAGTAGTAATGAATTTATAAGGAAATAAATGCAGACATGATAGGCAAGGCAATCGTATAATATGCAAAACAATGGTTAAAACAAAAGTAGTTCTTTTTAGAATCACCGACCCGATTTTGCTGATTCGTACTTTGTTGTGCGTGGCAAGAATGCTGCTTTTCTAGCGATTTAAAAAAATTATTAAGACATGTTCGCAACACAAGAATAAACGAGCATCTTTGAAAGGTACAATTTTATTTCGTCCGCCATCTTGGATTTTGAAATGGCGGACGAAAAAATTTATTTATTTAAAACTCTGATTAATTATCTGCCAAGTGCAGTTGTCCCATTAAAATCGATCGTATAGTTATAATGAAAAAAAAATTGACCGGTTTTTTTTGGCCCACCCGGTATATTTTTTTTTCTGTTTGCTTTGTAATTATTAAGAGAAAGTGCTTATTTTCGTTTCTAGGGGGGTGGGTAATTACCACGTTACCCCCACCTTAAATCCGCCCTTGGATATTGATACATTATCACTGTATAACAGTACACATTTGGAATTGCAAAGCTTTTCCTGTGGCTCCGTCTCGTCGGTCGTAGAGTGGCTGGACTAGAAATGTGTACCTAAAACTATAAAAGATAAAAATACAAAAGAAATATTATATTTTATCGGGTTTTGATTGACTGAAATTTTAAAATAAACCAATCAGAGCCGCAGAAAAGAAAAATGCGCGAATAATAAGCTCTAAGGACAGCCGAGCCGGCTTTATAGTATATTAACATTCTGTGATTTTTAAATTAATTACTGCACAAAACTATGACATTTTAAGTGTGTTTTTAGTTTTTGTTTAAAAATAAACACAAAAACAACGTAAAACAAGAAACAATCTCAAAAATATCAACATTGGTTCAAGGTTTGATTGTCCTCAAACTAAAATGGCCGCGGTGTGACGTCATGTGAAAGTGACCTGCGAAAAACTAGCGACACTAACCAACGTTAACTAAACAAGAGATGTAAAAAAAAAAACAGCGTAGTCTCCCATCACTACTCTCTGGCAGGGCTGTGTTTTAGGTTTCTTGTTTTTAACCACTTATACGTTTTTTTTATTAGGAAAAAATAAAGTTTTAACCTAAGCAACGCTGAAGTTTCCATTTTGGTGAAATAAAATTAAAGATTTTCCTATATAGTTGAACGATGCGTTTTAGGTCGTACTTTTTGTTAAAAATAATCATTTTCAACTTGTAACGTAACCAAAAACGGCCCTGCCTTAAAGGAATTAATTCAGGTCAAAAAAGTCTTTTTCTATAAGCGTGCGGAAAAGTCCACTTTTCCGCACGCATTTTAGTGTGGAAAGTGCCATTTTTCCGCACTAGTGCGGAAAAATATTTTTTCCGCACTAGTGCGGAAACGTAAATTTGTTACGATTTTGAGGTGTTCTATAACATTTAGACCGTTCAAAATACATTTGTATCTTTCCTAGCACACGAAATATCCTAAAAATATTCAAATTGACTAAAATTCTGCTATATTTTCAATATTTTCGATAAAATAAAGTTTTCAGTAAAATAGGTTCAAATTATAAGTTTTAAACCTCCCCGGTATAAATATCGTCATTGTCAATGTCAAACAACAATGAGCACTAGTGGTTTTAGATTTGGCATCTTAAATCACCATAGCAACAAAGTACAAACAAACTGTCAAAACAAAGCCAATTTTGCAGATACAAGCGTCTTTTGAATTTTTCAAACAAAAAAATCAGATTTTCAATGGATTCTTCGGACGAAGATCTACCCCAGTCAGTTCTAGAAGCCGCTAGAATGTGAATAATAATAATTGATTTGATTAAAACGTTTTGAATATAAATAATTTTCTGATTAATTTTTAGTTTTTTCCTCACGCTAATAGAAAAAATAGTGTACCTAACTCGTGCGTAAAGTGTCTTTTCCGCACTTGATTGCTGGCCATACTCCGCTATCGCGTCGTTTGGCCATCTGCAATCGCGTGCGGAAAAGAGGCACTTTCCGCACTAGTTAGGTAAACTACTATAACATTCAAGAAGTTTTTAAGATCAAGATTAACACTGTTTTACAAGTTATGTTGTCATAAAAATGCCCACGGCTATTGAGACTCTCAAAGTAGAATACTAGGTCAGGCTTAGCACAAATTGTCTCCTCCTGTTGCCTTTATAGCTGAAACGAGTTTGAAGACGTAGAAAGAGGGAAAAATGTACAAAGTTTTTCCTAAAAAAATTGTTCAAAATTTATTGTCTATAAATAACGATTCGTTGGGTTTATAGATGTTTCCAGTTTATGATGTCCTACAAACCTTTAACTTCAAAGCAGTTTCACACATTATTTGTAGCATTGAGAGATTTTCAACGATACATGTATCAAATTACCACTTGTAATGAAGAAAGATACATATATTTTTCTAAATATGACGTCATCAGGGGGGCCTGTCCAAGAAAAAAGTAGTTAGGATATTGTTTGTTGCATTTTTCGAGAGCTTTCCAAGTATGTATCACAAACTTAAATTATGCCACTCGTAATGGAGATATAGTGACAATCGCTCTTTTTTCTTTGTTAGTATAAAACAAGCATGGTCGAAAATTTTGAACTAATAGTTCAAAGTAGAATATTTCGGTGGCATTTATCAGTAAATCCCTGGACTTCTATAATACCAATATGCATACCTATATGTTGTTAAATAAATACCAGTTTCTTTAAATGTTACTAATTTTAAAAAGCTTTTAAAACTTGTTTTAAGAAAAAGAACGTTTAGTAACTAAAGACATAATAATAACAAAAGATTTATTTTTAATATCAATGTGAAATAATGCAATGTTCTACTTAAAACTATAAACAGCAAATCCAAACTAGGGGTGAAATTAAAGTTAAAAACTAAGCTAAACGTTTTTTAACTCAAAGAGAATTAAAGTCCCTGAGTCACTGTTTTCCAAAAACACGCTTTTTGAAAAAAACGAAGACATTTGACTGAAAACCTAAATTTTAAATTATTTTCTTTTCGACAACCTAATAGTAGTGATGACCAGTCGGTCCGGCCAGTAGGCAAGAGTAGGCCCTTTTTGCCATGAACCTATGTTTGTTTAAATTACCTTAAAAACGCTACCATTGGATCTACAGTTAATTTTCTTGTGAAATATTGCGAATTAAAATCGCAGGCTTGTCTTTTTCTACAGACAGTCGGCAACCCAAAAAACGCAAGAGTGGGTGGATCGAACGCAAGGTCCCTAGAATAGACCGGTCTTCGGATCTTATATATATATATATATATATATATATATATATATATATATATATATATCTAAATGTCAAATTTTTCTACGTCACTGGTGGTCCAGCTGATTTTTGTAAACAGAAGTTAAATATGATATGAACAACTAATATTTTTTGATTTTTTTTTCCCACTGTTATAAAATATAATTTTCTAGACGTATTGTCGTTATTTTTTTTAGCACGCTTTCTTTTTTATTACACAAAACTTAAAATACAAGTCAAACTGAATGTGATCGTTTAGTATCAGGGTTGCCAAATTTTTCAAATTAAAAAGCGGGACAAATTAAGTAAATGGGTAAACACAACACACAGATACTAAAAATTTACGTCGATTCTAAAATAAAGCTGGAGTGTTTTAGGAACTAGATGGTGTGTTTATTTATTTACCTATTTAAATTTAGTGAGTTTTTTTAATTAAAGAGGTGAAAAACTTTTAAATTAAGTTGTGTTTCAAACTTCCATTGTCTTCATTATATTTCGAAGATCAAAATAAAATACATGATCTGTCATTTCTTTTAAAGTGATTTGTGAATTTTATTTAAAATAAACAAATATGAACCAACACGTAAGATGATAAGTATGTACAGATAAGAAATATCCGCCCTAAAATGAGAAAGTAACTTAAACGAAAAAGTAAAACATTCCTCTTTAATTATTTCTTTTTAAATAAAATGTATAAGTCTGTTTATGGCGCTCTAGACTAGCAGCACGCCGGCAAATTGTTCCTCGATTCGAAGGCATTTTTAACGCGAGTAAAACCAAAATAAAAAAGTGATAGAGAAGTTATACTAAGTGCACTTAAATTATAGAATAGATCAAAATGGGTCCTAAAATCGCGAGTGACACAAAAAGTGCAATTAAAGAGGCAATAAAGGAAATGTTAAACGACGATTTAATTATTTATAAAATAGTAAACAAGGTCACCGAAAATCTTGAAGAAAAATTTAATCAGCTGGAGCAGTGTGTGCAAAAAAACGCTGATAAGATACGCGAGTTGGAAGGCCGAATACTGCAAAGGGAAAAAATAAATAACATTGTTGTGTACAATATGATTGAGGAGGAAAATGAAACCTTGCACGAAAAAGTTTTAAAACTATTTAATGAAAAAGTGGGTACGGGTAGACCTCGTCAGATGTCTATCAGGGGAAATGAATCGACCCCTGCCCTCCGTAGATTCCAGGTACTCTTCGACCCGGAGAGTTAGCACCTGTATGGGGTCCCTTTCCCAGGGTTACGGGAGAAGACCACATCGATATGAAAGGCGGAGAGAATGGACCTCGGTACGGTGATCATAGCGTAGGTGGCAACCCTTTCTTTTAGGGATAGTATAAAAGACTACTGCCTTGTAGTACCGGCGTTGGAATCGTCAAAGGCTAGGGGAAGAAAACCTCGATCAAAAATCACCTGGTCCTCCAGGTTGGGGGTTGGGGCATCAGACTAACTCTCTGATACCCGGAAAAAACGTACACTGTTAAAAACCCAATCAAACGCCTCGGAAAGAAATGAAAAACCTAAGACGAACCAAGCAAAGAAACAGGAATATGATTTTTGGTACATGGAACGTACAAGGAATGAATCGAAAAATGAATGAAATAGTACATGAGTGCAGCAGAATGAAGGTAGACCTTGCTGTACTAACAGAAACGAAAAAGAAAGGAAAAGGATCTGAAAACCTAGGACAATATGACCATTTCTATAGCGGAGTGGCAAAAGAAAAACATGCCCAACAAGGAGTATCTATTTTGGTCAACAAAAGATTTAGAAAATTTATCACCAACTGGGAAGCAGTCAATGAAAGGCTAATTAAAATGAATATAACAATAAAAGGAATGAGACTTACGATTTTTGGAATCTATGCGTATAACGACGATGCAAATGTAGCCGTGAAAGACAATTTTTTTGAAGAAATACACAATGAAATATCAGCAGTAAGTGCATCTAGAGAAATTGTCATATTGGGAGATTTAAATAGTAGAACCGGTAACAGAGTTAATGATCTGACAGTTGGCCAATATGGAGAAAATCTTGTTAATGACAATGGAAACCGGCTAATTACAGTATGTGAGCAATTAAACCTAAAAATCCAAAACGGTTTTTTTCAACATAAGGAAATACACAAATATACCTGGACCAAACCCTCACAAAACCTGAAATCCGTCATTGATTATCTTATCACTAAACAAAAGACAAAACTAAAAATTCAAGATGTCAGAACAAAGCGTGGATCAACATGCGGAAGTGATCACTATTTTCTGGAGTCCAAAATTCTCTTTCCTTATCAAGGCCGAAGCCTGCATCAACAACATCTTGATGATACAGTGATTGAAGAAATTGATCACTGTAAATATAATCTACTAAGCCTAGAACATGACAGCGTAAAAAACTTATACAAAAAGAGACTGAACGAAAAACTTAATACAAGTTTAGGTGAAACCCCAGATGAGGAATACGAATGTATTACATTAAGCATCCACCAAGCTGCAAAAGAAGCACTAGGATTAGTGGAAGAAACTTCTAAAAGAAGAAAACCATACTGGTGGGATGCTGAGATTGAGAGAGAAATAGAGGAAAAAAGGAAATTATATCACACCTACTTATCCCAAAAGACAGATAGAAGCAGAAAAGAATACAAAATCACGCAATCAAAGGTGAGAAGAATGATCAGTGATAAGAAAAATCATTCGTGGACGCAAAAGTGTCAGAAAATAGATTCTTACTTAGGAGGTAGGAGAAGTACCGAAAGCTGGAAAACTATAAGATCGATTAAAAAAGAAACATGCAGAGATATCATTTCACCAATACCAGACAAAGAATGGGATGAGCATTTTAAAAAACTTTTAACTGAAGATAGAGCAGAATTCAAGGAAGACGCAAGAGACAATATAATTAGAACGATGGGATCTCCAGTACCCCTCACAATCTCTGAGGTCAAAAACGTGTGCACAACCTTAAAAAGCGGTAAATCTGCCGGACCCGGAAATATCCCAGCCGAACTTATTAAATATGGCACTGAAGAACTGTTTTGGAGATTACGGAATCTTTTCCAAAAATATTTAAATGGAACTGTAGTCCCAACTGAGTGGAAAACGTCATATATATCCACAATACACAAAAAAGGAAGGAAAGATATGTGATATGTGACAATTATAGAGGTATATCTGTGACTAGTACGCTAAGCAGAATATACGGTAAAATAATAAGAAATAAAGTAGAGAGCGAATATAAAGACATGGAGGCAGAAGAACAAGCTGGTTTCAGGGCGGGTAGATCGACTTCAGATCATCTCTTTTGTATAACCCAAGTTATTGAAAAGAAAATGGCATACGGTCAAGAGCTGCATCTGCTTTACGTGGATTTGCAGAAGGCATATGATAGTATACCACTAAATCTACTTTGGAAAGCGTTGGAAAACACAAACATAAGCGTACAACTAATTAAGGCCATCCAAGAGTTATACCGCAATAGTAAGGCAAAAGTTAAAATAAAAGCAAAACTAACCAAAGGCTTTCAAGTAAATAAAGGTCTTAAACAAGGTTGCTGTATCTCGCCTACGCTCTTCAAGATATACTTGGAACAAGTCCTTAAAGTATGGAAGAGAAAATGCCAAAACATGGGAATTCCGTTGGACGAAACCACCTTGTATACTTTATGTTTCGCCGATGATCAGATAGTAGTGGCTCAGGATTATGACGACCTCGAATATATGACACGAAAACTAATAGAAGAGTACAATAAGTGGGGACTAGAGGTTAATCTCAATAAGACAGAGTATATGTGTATCGGTGGAATGAAACAGGATCTAATCTTAAATACCGGGCAGCGAATTCACTCCTGTGATGAGTATAAATACTTAGGTCTAAAAATTACAGCTGACGGAACACTAGACAAAGCTATAAAAGATCGAAACGTACAAGGAAGAAAAGCAATAACTTTATTAAATGGAATAATTTGGGACCAAAGTATATCAAAACATAACAAAAAGCTTATATATAACACCATTATAAAAAGTATTATTACATACGGCTCAGAAGTATGGCCAATCAAGGATAGAACAGAAAAAATGCTTTCCGCTACGGAGATGGACTATTGGAGAAGAGCAGCAGGGAAATCAAAAAGAGAAAGAGTTACAAATCAAAGAATAAGAGAAATTATGACAGTAGGTGAACGTACTTTAGTGGATGATATAAGAACAAAACAACTGGTGTGGTACGGACATGTACAAAGAATGAATGACGAAAGACTACCTAAACAAATACTACAATGGAAACCAACTGGCCGAAGAAAACGAGGACGGCCAAGGAGAAGCTGGAGAGAAGGAATAGACAGTGAAATAAGAATAAGAGGCCTAGATGATGAATTATGGGCAAACAGAAACGAGTGGAGATTGGGTATCGGAAGACGTAGAACGTTGTGAAACCGATAAATATATATATATAAAATTCCCGTTAGCAGTGAAAACTTGAATAAATGCTACCGAGTGGGAAGTAAAGGAGAGAAACCTCGGCCAATTATTGTCCAACTGGATAAATTAAGTTTGAAACTCACCTTACTCAAAAATGCAAAAAATTTGAAAGGAACAAATATTGGAATACATGAGGAATTAATAAAAAGCAGGTTTTTGCTCCTGAAGCAGGCTCAAGAGATATTTGGAAAGAAAATGGTTTTTACTCGAATTGGGGTAGTTGTTGTAAAGAAAGGAGAAGACTTTAAAAAGGCATTTACGGAAAATGACTTAAACGAACTGCAAGACGAGTAGGATGATTATCTAAAAAAGAAACAGTGTAATTAAGCTTTGTTGTTATTATTATTTTTCTTTTATTCTGATAAAAATATTTCCTTTTATTTTTGTTTCTTCTTCTCATGTTTGCAGCTGTGCAGTATTCATAGAATTACTCATTTTTAATAGTTTTTTTTTGTTTTATTTTTAAATATTAATAAGGGAAGATTTGCCTGTAGCGAAAAGCTAGTACATTAGATACGTGTAAATTAAGAATCTTATCATTGAAATATAAATATACAAATATTTATATTTTCTAAGTTTATAAGTGAATGATAGACTTAATTGAACTAATTGAAGAAGGTGAAATTGATACTGTTTCGGTGGAGAGGGTGCAGGAGTATATTCATTTAGTAAAAAACAAAAACAATGTTAACATTTTTCATCTAAATATACAGAGTTTAAAGGCAAAATATAATGAACTACTAGTTTATTTTCAACCAATTCTTAACAATGTTGACGTCATCATATTGTCTGAAACCTTTCAATTTGCTAGTTCTGAGGAAATTAACCAAAACTTTGCAATTAAGGGCTTTCAAGCTTATTATAACGAATCAAAATACAACAAAAATGATGGCTTAATAATTTATGTTAGAGAGGAATACAAAGTCACATGTGAGATTGTACCGTTGAGTGAGATAAAACTTATAAGATGCTGTTTTTGTATAAAAGAAAAAAGTTTTGCTATTTCGTCAACTTATAGACCACCAGCAAAAGAAAAATTATTATTTTTAAATGACTTATGATGATTATTTTTTAAAAATAACTTTATAGATAAAAAGGAAACAGAGCTATTTATCGGTGACATTAACATAGATATTTTAAATCTAAATGACCAAGATACAAACCGGTACTTAAACATTCTTGCGACCCAGGGTTTTTACTCTTGCATAAATAAACCAACAAGAGAAACGGAAACTTCAAAAACAGCATTAGATCATATATTCTTAAAAAATAAAAATCTTATTATTACATTACACAACGATATTGTCAATTCAAAACCATAAAAAATACATACCAATACAAAAACAAACACAAAAAATTACAAAAATTAATTATAAACAATTAGAATCACAACTTAAAAATGAGTCATGGGAACACGTTTTGAGAGAGACAAATGTGGAGATGTCGTATAACTTATTTTTAACAAAATTCCTAAACTATGTCGAAAACAACTCTACCCACTCAATAATTACATTTAAAAACAAAAAAAAATGTCCTTGGATAACTCAGGGAATTATTAAATCCATTAAACATAGGGATTATCTAAAACAAAAATTATTAAAAAATTATACAGAACAATTAAACACCCAGTATAAAAAATATAGAAATTTTTTAACAAAATTAATTCATAAAACAAAACAACTATTTTATAAAAACAAAATACAAAATTGCAACAATTATAAACAAATATGGGACACAGTAAACGCAATAACAAACAATAAAAAAACAACTCGCGTGAAATACCAAAGCTAAAAAAAATTTCAAACGTTAAAGAAAAGTGCGAGGTTTTTAATGATTTTTTTATAAAAGCAAGCAAACAAATTCAGCTAGAGATACCAATGTATGATCAAAGAAACGAATTTAGAGAAATCATTCAAAAAGATAGCATATTTTTAACCCCTGTATGCCAAAATGAAATTTCTAAACATATAATGAGTTTAAATAATGATTCGGCACCAGGAGAGGATGGAATTACATCACTCCTAATAAAAAATGTTAAACCATATATTTTAAAACCACTTGAACATGTAATAAACCTATCTTTTCAAAGCTCAAAAATACCATCGGCTTGGAAAAAATCGACAGTAACTCCAATATATAAGTCAGGAGACAGTCAAAAACCTACAAACTATAGACCGATTTCCCTTATAAATAATTTTGCGAAGATTTTTGAAAAATGTGTCAAACAAAGAGTGGTAGGCTTCCTTGAGTCTAGAAATTACCTATATAAAAAACAATTTGGCTTTAGATCACAAAAAAGCACAGAAGACGCCGTATTTTGCTTAATTAATGACATAACACAAAACTTAAATAAAAAGAAGAAAAATCTGGTTGTTTTTCTGGACTTAAGGAAAGCCTTTGACACGGTATGCCATAACAAACTAAAAGAACGATTATATAACATTGGAGTTAGAGGTATGGCATTAAACTTACTTACAGACTATTTGACAGATAGACTACAGCGGACAAAGATTAATGATACGTACAGCAGCTATCAAAATATGACCACGGGAATTCCGCAAGGTACAGTTTTGGGACCTATTCTGTTTCTTATTTATATAAATGAAATAGGTAAAATTTTAAAAAATTCAATTATATCGTTCGCTGATGATGGTGCGATCCTATTTATGGGAGACAGTTGGGAACAAGTATATAGAGAGGCAGAACAGGGTCTCAGAAGAGTACAAAAATGGTTAAATTGGAGTTACTTAAGTCTTAACTGCGAAAAGACGGTATTCATGGCATTTTCGGCAACATCGACCAATCAACCTTCTCAAAAATTTTTAAAAATTCATGACCAAAATTGTCAAAATATTAACTGTACGTGCATTGCTATAAATAAAACTGAAAAGACAAAATATTTAGGGATACTTATAGATCAATATTTAAAATGGGGGGAACACGCGAACATACTCTTAGAAAGATTACGAAAACTTTTTTATAAATGCTCACAAATAAAAAATATTTTAAATGAAAAAATGCTCAAAATTTTTTATAACTCTATTATTGAATCTATATTAAGATATTGCATAATCATATGGCGAAATTTATATTCTAACGCTTTAAACAATGTAACCCAAAATACAATTCTCAAAATCCTTTTTAAAAAAGATAGGCTTCATTCTACAGCAACATTATATAATGGTCTTCAAATTTTTAATATAAGAAATTTATATGTATTCAATGTTCTTAAAAATATAACAAAACTGAAAAACAACGGCCTATGTCAATTTGTTCAGCACAGTCAAAACACTCGCGCTAAAGAAAATAGACAAATGCAAATTCCCAAACAGATTAATAATCTTACCCAACGGACACTTTCATACTATGGCCCAAAGTTTTTTAACGATTTGCCACAAGAAATATCACATCTTCTCGAAAAAAAGCAAATTTTTTGCAAAAAAGTGAAAGTATACATACTTCAAAACCCAAATAAATTCACTGTATTCCTGGAATAAGCTAAGAAACAAAATAATACAAACTACCAGATATCGCTCTATCACTCTCTTTTCAGGGCAGAATCATTCTTCACAATCATTCTTCACAAACATGTCAGACTGATTTAACTAGAGTAGTTTGAGCCTTCCACAGACAAGTTGCTTGACAACTTAGGTGGAAGTCTCGGACCCTCATTTGGGATATGAGAATTTATGTTATTTAATTTTATACTATTCTTTATAAAAACTGTAGTTATTCCCAATAGGTATTGTTAAATTGTTGCATTATAAGTAAATAAAAAAAAAATAAATAAAATAAAAAAATATATATAAGAATATACAGACAGGTAAAAAAATAGGACAAAAATTAAAAAAAGCGGGAAAATCGGGCCAATTTGCATAAAAAGCGGGACTTTAATGGTATTAAAAAGAAGCGGGACTGAGCTACAAAAAGCGGGACCATCCCCCTACGGCGGGACGTCTGGCAACCCTGTTTAGTATCAAAGGTTAACCGAGGATTTGGGAAGTAAATAAAGGTTATCGGATTTCTTTTGGAGCTGAAACAAACATAATATTTTGTTAGAATTTTAATGTTTGTGTAAAGAAAAATGAAGCGGACTAACATAAGTAATGACTGGTATGTCTATAAAATATTATTTTATAACAATATACTAAAAAACCGTAGGAAAATTATTAGTTGTATATATATATTATATCATTTCTAACTTTTGTTTGCAAAAATTAGCAGTTCCACACTACAGTGACGTAAAAATTCGACATATATTATATATTAGATCCGATGACCGGTCTAATTCTAGGGACCGTGAATCGAACGTACAGGCTCAAAAAAAAAGAGGGTTTATTTGTTTACGTCTCGCGAAAAGATGTGGAGTGAAGTGAAAACCTAATTATTTTGGTGGTTTCTTAAAAATAATATCCAACTTAACTTCAATGGTGAAGTTTATTATATACCAAAAATCAAAAATCAAAATCAAAATATTTATTCGTTACTTAGGCCTATTAACAATAGAATGTAACAAGTCAATAATTGTATTTAAATAAGTACAAGAGTACTATAGTAAAATGAAATTACATTCCGTTCTTACACTAGAACATGTCATATGTATATATATAACAAATGGTAGATATACACACAAATTACAAAAAAAAAAACACAGAAACGCTCACACACACACTTTTAATAGCCCACAATAGTGCTTTGTTACGCCAAATGTGATTTTGTTAATTTATTTTTTTGACAAAAACAATTTTAGTTCTTTTAGTTTGTAAAATGTTTCAGTACAAAGAAGTTTCTTAAGTACTTTTTTAAACTTATTCAAAGATAAAGGTTTGAAATCATTTGGTAACATATTATATAAAGAAATTCCAGCATTACTGGGCTCTTTTTAAAAAACTCATGTTTATGGAATGGTAAACAGAAATTGTTACCATACCGGGTAGAGTACCAATGAAAAAAGTCATTTTGAGAATACATATGTTCAGTTTTATGTATATGTATTAATAATTTGTAAACATATAGTGAAGTAACAGTGAGAATACTGTTTTCTTTAAAAATTTGTCGGCAGGAATCCGATAGAGATCATTGGTTTATTTATACTATATGTTACAAGGATTTCCAAGCAATAAGAATATAAACTTTTTTTAACTAAAAACTAAAAACAAATAACAAAAAAAATTATAATAAAAAATAATGATATTGATTTTGGGTAGTTTTGTAATACCGCTCTATTACGACGGTAATCGCAATTCGTAATGTTTTTTTTAAGTTAAATTTTTCAAAATATTTTTTAAATATATTTTATCTTTTTTTATATTGGTATATAGTATAAAGTAGAACAAATATTAAAATCATATTACGCTCATGGCTTTTCATACAGAAATACTCAAATTTTACTGATCTTGGTGAAAATTTTTAATACATATTTTTTCAAATAACAGCCACTAATAGAAAATTCTTAAAGTTGTCATAGGAGGCTAAAATTTTGCACCTGAACATTCTAAAAAACTTTTTTGTCAATTTTTTCTCTATTTATTTAAATAAGGGTACTTTAGTCTTATGCAAAAAATGTGTGTTTGTGTTTTACCCTGTGCATGTCAACTTTGATTTGATTGATTTGTTAAGCAAATTTTCGCGCACACTGTATAATACTTAATTTACTTATAATTTTGTTTCACTTTATCTACAAAATTTAAAATATTACATTTGGTTTTCTCATTGCGATTTAATGGAAATATAGGGCGGTAATTAATACGTTTTAAAGTATTTGCTAAAAAGCTAAACCTATAGTAAAAATCTTTACATATTTCTACACAAAATACACCCAATATTCCCTATATTTTATCTTAATATTTGAGTTCAAACACAAAGTTATCGAAAATAGGGCGGTAATAGCTGAATTTACCTTTTTTACCAACGATGTAAATTGCTTTGCTATGTTTTATATTTTGCCATAAAAAGCACCTTTTTTTGATATCGTTGAAAACGTTGAGCTCTTTTTTGTAGGTTTAATTTTTTAAGGAGATTTTGTAGCTATTAATATGTTTATGTAACCTAGACTATATTTATGTTAGTTTTTTTTAAGAAATTAGTTTTAAATAAAAAATCGGAATTAAAACTTTAATGGATTTAGCCATTGTTGCTTTAACAAAACGGTGTGATTTTTCTAGAGTTCTATCTTCCCACATAGCACAAATCAAAACAACGTTAAAAACACACACTTTTTAATGTTTAATAGGTCGCTTTTTAACGTTATTTTCAAAACCACGTTATTTCTGTGTGATTTTAACGTGGTTTTAAAAATAACGTTAAAAAGCGACCTATTAAACTTAAAAAAGTGGTGTTTGTTTTTCTTTTTAAAATGTATGCTAATATAACAAAAAATAAATGGATCGATGACGGATCTGATACCTTCCTAGCTAGCCAGTTAGCACACTTTACGTGAAGCCATGATATATTAGCCTTGAAAACAGTTTTTGCAAATATCTCAGAAACTAAAGCAGCTACGAAGTTTTTGGTTATAACCTCGGTTATAACACAAATTATTCAGAAAAATGTAGTCTACAATATACCGGAAACTGCATACTAATGCAATGCTCTGTTAAAAAGTTAGCGATTTTCAAATTTTTTAAATGTCATTAACCCAAATGTAATCAGCTCGTTAGAATATCGTATACTATTTCACCTGAAAATGTTATAAAAATCGGTTCAGCGGTTTAGAAGCTATCGCGTTACGGACAGACATACACACAGACACCTACACACACACACACACACACACAGAGACAGAGAGAGACATCACGACGATATTGCTAAGATGGGTTAAGATACACCCAAATAACATATTTTCGGCGTTATCTGAAAAAAAAATTCTTCGGAAATAAAATACCTTCTCTAGCCATTGCTGCGCAGGCTAGGAAGGTAAAAATATAAATGAAAATTGTTTAGTTGTTATACCCTTGGCAAAATATGGGTTGGACAAACAAAGTGGACAATACACATATTTTCGCAAATACCAAATTGCAAAATAATGCAAGGACCGAAAACTATAAACAACAAGTAAAATTAAAGAAAGAAAAATTATAAAAAGTTTTTTTTGAGCCGGGATATTTTCATTGAATTTTTTTTAATCCCCCCCTGAATTTTTTGCTGGATACAGCCCTGAGGCCTACAAATGTTGTGAAAGTATTTTATAGGAAAAAGGAATCGATACTAGGGACTTACTGGAATAAAACCTGACTTTATTTTAGAGTCGGCTTTATTCTGACAGATTTACAAAGAAAACTGACAGCCGACCTCTCAAAATTGACATACAAAAGTCAAATTTCAAAATAAAGTCGCTAACTTTCATTTAATAAAAACAGACACTAATAAATCCGGTTCTTAAATACACAAAGGCCGAATTTTTAAAAAAAGCAGCTGCTTTTTATATGTAAATCTGTCACAATACTGTCGATTTTAAAATAAGGTCAGGTTTTATTCCAATAAGTCCCCAATACCGATAAATTTTACTGTCTTGGTTTAGATATAAAATATAACTTTAACTGCTCCCTATAAAGGACAAGATCGAAAATAAACCATTTTACTTTAAATTTAATTTTCTACTCCTCGAAAAATGTTTGTAGTTTTCCATACACTGTTTGGTCCATCAGATCCCATGAATTTTCAATTGTGTTGTAAAAACCCTATCATTTATCACCCTGTATCTGAAATGGGACATTTATATTATTTTTCAGAAAAAGCGTAACACAAAATTCAAGTTCGTATAGATATATGCGTATGTAGGTACATATATAGCAAAAACTAGACAAAATGCAATGGTTCGATGGCCCCGGGCTGTTAATTGTGGGATGGATGGAAATGGTAATTTACCATTCTAGCTGTCAACTTTTCTCGGTTTTGGTCACAGAAGTTAAAACCAAACAGACTGAAAAAATAATAAATTTCAAAATTTAAAACACTTTAAACACAAGGTTTTTTTTATTATAAGCACACAGGGGGGGCCCAAGCCTAAATATTTTACGCATATTTGACATATTTCCTCCCAAAACCCTCAAACGTTTTCCAGTAGAGACAGACAGAAGATTTGTGCGGGTCAAAGGAAAACAGATTTATTGTGCCAGTTCTTTACTTCGGGTGCATTTTTTTTTTCTCATTTGATAACCGTGACTCTTTCGCCGACACCCTAAGGCCGCCATTTCGAAACGCCTAATTACACGTGTCATCGGCCACCTTTAAAACCCCAGACCTGGTATTTTTGTTATTTTTTATCCGGTCCTTTTGTCCATTAGAATGACCTACCGACTGAAGGAGTGTGTAACAAAGTCCGCCTTCATGGGATATCCGACCTAATCCGGCCTGGTTACCGGCGTGAATGAAGGGGTAGGACAATATTACATTTTACACTCCCCAGGAATCCTATAAATGTCTGCCGCACCAGACCTCGGCACCCGACGGTGTTCAAACCCGCCACTGTAGCAAGCGAGATTCCTTAACTCACTTGTATGGGGCGCGAGCCACTAAGGCTACTTCCGGTTGCATTCAAAATAATGTCATCAAAGGGGCAAACTTCGCCCGAAAACTTACCATGCGGCAACACCAGCGATGCCAGACGTACCATAATTATGGAATAGTACCATAATTTTTACCTTCAATTTTATCAATTTTTAAACGTACCATAATCAATAATTGTACCATAATTTCGATCAATTCAACATTTTGCTCAGTGGCGGTTTCTCCATAAGTGCACATGTGCACGTGCACTCCCAAATTTTACTTTAAAAAATATTAAAATTTAATCATTCTTTAATTACTAATTACCCCAAACAGAATTCACTAAAGACTGGAATATTACCTACAAATTAATACCCGGTTTGTATGTGTTTGAATTCGTGTTCAAACCACCTCAGTGCATGGCAGATGCGCTATATAGTTAGTTCGAATCTAATTATTTCCTTTTATTTGCACCGTAGATGTTATGTCGCATTCTAACTACGAAATATAGAAAGAGAGGGCGACATGTTCCCATAGAATTTTACAGTACATAGAATCTGAACCTTCCTTCACCACCGTGACGCCCGTTGCATGTTAGAGCAGCTCACGGGCACGTTTAATTAGTGCGCTTAAACAATTTGGCATAGTGATGTGCAACGATTACTTTTTCAAGTATCGAGTAGATACTGATACTTCCTCAACGAGTATCAGATTTTTGTATTCGGTACGAAGTAATCATTATATTATCGGTAAATCCAATAAATACTAAGATTTTTTTATGTTGTTAATCGTATACGTATATGCAATAGTTCATTTAATAATTTAAGTAAATAAATATCGGTCCAAATGATTACAAGTATTCCAAACTCGTTACTCATACGGCCGATGCCGATACAATTGATACGAAAGTAACACTTCGGCTTCGGTCCCATTCGGGATTCGAGTAACGATTATTTGGCGTCGAAGGATTCGATTACTTCGATTCCGCCCATGTATCAGATATTAAAGTATCGAGTAGATAGTATTTGCACACCACTAATTTGGCATTATCGGTCGGGCGCTGGCGGTTTGTTTTGATTTCGACGATTTGGTATTTACGACAATGGCGGAAGTTTCTAATTCTGATAGCATTAGCGTGCAATATTTAAAGGCAATTAAATTTTCATCTTTGCCATTAGAAGAGAAAATATGTAAACTAGGTATGATACATTTATTATTTATTTATAATTTCAATACTAATAGGTAGGTAACTAATATCTAACTAAATATCTCATTTTTTAATTATTTGCAAAAAAAAAATTCGCCTGCGCCGCAATTTTTTTGTGGTGTGCACTCCGAAAGCTTTTTACCACGCGCCGCCACTGATTTTGCTCAACAACTATTAAGCAAATGATCAAATCCTATTCCCGACCTTGACACAATACTAATATTCTTTTAAGTAATATGCTTATAAATAAAGAAATGTTGCCCTTTGTGGCACCACTGCTGATTTGTTACATACATTTACAAATGGTGAGCCTGTCATGCAAAGTAAGTAATTATTCTGGTTATTGCTTTGCTTTTGTTTCTGTTGTGGTTTTCAGTCATGTAACTTTAAAATTTTGATACACTCTGTGTCGGTGGTTGTTGTAATTTGCCTTTTTGGTAAATTTTTAATATATTAGTTAATGTAATGGAAGCAAGTTCGTAAAAAAATGCATTTTCAACAATTTGTACCATAATTTTCCCTAAAATACAATAATTCTGGCATCGCTGTGCAATAATTTTATATTTGACATCTGGCATCGCTGGACAACACTGATATTTTATTAATTTTAAATTTATTAAATTACATTTCTGAGTCGAATTTTTGTCCTAATAGACAGCGGAATGAGTCGAAAGTTTACAAGGTGGTTTTTTTAAAGCATTTTTAACAAACGTATCTTGGCAGTTTTTCGCTAATTCGTCTTATTAAAAAAAAAGTTTTGGCTAAAACACAACAAATATGTTAAAACAATGTTTGGCATTTCAGTAGCCTAGTTGTGTTATAGAAAACTGTAGCGACATTGTTTCATTTTTTGTATTTTTTGGAAATATACAAAAGAAAATCAAAAATCTAACATGATAAGTTTTTCAATTTTTAAAATATCTTTTATATAAACAGAAATTAGAATTTATAAAAGCGTGGTCAATTTGAAATTTGCTGCGGGTCACCAAATCAGACAAGATCCGTCAACCTCCTGACTAAAGCGCCACCACTATATACCGGGGCGAGTCAATTCAATTGAGAAAATTTAAATAAGATCACGTGACTCGGATTTTCAGATTTTTTTTTTAGTTATTTTGAACAAATAAAATGTTGTTTAATATAAGGTAAAGGCTTATAGGTGAGTAGGTATTTAAAGACATACAATTTTGTTATTATTATTAATTAAAAGTTTTTTTAAGGGCTTCAGCCATGGCCTACCAAACAAAATCACGGGATTACGAACCAATTTAGAGGATAGTTTATGGTAATAGTAATTTACTTAACAAGTGCGGAAGAGGCACTAAACACACGCGTTAGGTATACAATATTTTTTCGACTATGTTGTGGAAACAAAAATAAATACAAATAACTCATTTATTATATGTAATTTACAATGATTTGACAGCATCTTTGGAGCGGGATGTGTTTGTTTTTATATTCTGGATCAAAGATATCGGATGGTCTTTAATATCTTTGTTCTGGATGTATTTGGTCACCGTAAACAAACAATTTTTTCTATTTTTATTTATAATAAAACGATTGATTTTCCTATGAAGCTTGTAAAGCCAATCAAAATATTTTCTACGGTGGAACGGAAAAACTTCCATCTCACTATTTTCGATCCTGAAATTCATTGATGCTTCGTTGCAAAACCAAATTCTGTTTAAAAAGAACTGTTGTTGCAGATTTAGAATCTATTTCTACACCAAAACATCAAAAAACCCAAAGTTAAAAAAAATTATGTGCGGGAGGAACATACTAGGAGATGAAGATAGAATTAAAAATACATAACGCCAAAAAAAAATTGTTGTATGTTGAAAAATAGAAATTGCAAAAACTGTCAAATGTCTAAAATAACAAATGCTTTGATATAATGATTAGATGATTGGTAACCTAGAAGTTATACTCTTCATTTTTCCTTTATTAAAATTGCATTTTGTGGGAAATACAAGTGGCAGCAGATCTATAAAATTGCAATAGCAAAACTTGCTGCATAAATGCATTTTGTGTTTATCGACCTGCATCCATGTGCTCTCGTCCACTTTTTAGCTCACACGTATACTATAACCATCGTGTCAAAAATATGAAAATAAGTTAATCTGATTTCAAATTTTTGCATTTCAGAAGATTCTTAAACTATTTTGTCGCGGCATCTGTCTGTCTGTATATATGTCTGTCTGTATATCTGGCTGTATGTCTGTCTGTAACAACCAACGCGCATAATTCAAAAACTGCTTGTCCGATTTTAATAAAATTTGGTACTATAAGGTTCCGATAATAAAATACACCGGACATAAGCAGTTAAAAAGGGTGGGGCTCGATTAAAAAAATTAGAGCTCTGCTAAAAATGAAGAGTATAACTTCTAATGGGTCTAAGTCCCAAAATCCTAAGGGTGAGAAAATCAACAAAAACACTTTTAAACATGATGTGGCACTTAAACGTGGAGCCATCTTTCGACGCATCGCAAAAGCCTCTGCAGTTTCCAATGCATATAGACCCTTTTCAGTTTGACTGTAGTCAGGCAAGCCACGCTAAGGATGGAAATGCCTTTTTCCGAAACACCATCCATGGTTGACTCTTTACCCCTTTGAAGTTGCTTTATACTTTGTTAACTCATTGTTTTCGGTTCCGAATCGACGCCGTGGAGACGATGATAGCATGGGCTAGTTGAACTGTGACAAAATGTCTTTCTTCCTTATAGACCGGTGGACGTTTTTGTCCCGCCATGGACTTGGTTTCCTTGGTTCGCTGCCATTTCACTCGTTAAATGAATAAATAGGTTTAACCTATTTTTCATTCTTTTTGATCTCCCTTGTATCTTGTAGGCAGTTGGATTGACTGTAGTCAGGCAAGGCACGTTGAGGATAGAAATGCCTTTTTCCGAATAACCGGTGTCCGTGGTTGACTTTACCCCTTTGAAGCAGCCTTTTATACTTTGTTAAATACATTATAGTTTGTCTTGTTCGATGGTGTTACACTAGGGGGGATCTTCAATTGTATGCATTCCCGGTTGGCGGATAGGGGGTTATTTTCTGGGAGTAAAATGGTTAAAAATTACATTATACATTAAACGTTTGAGCTTAGGTGTCCATAAATTGGAAGAATATTTTAGTGATAAAGCTGATCGTTGTCTATCACTTCCACTTCTGTACCTCTTTAATAGACTAGTTCAGTGGCAAAATAAAGCTAGCGGCACCACGTGCGAATAATAATAGTTGCGATAGTACCGTGCGCGCACTACCGAGAAAGAAGAAGTTCACCCGGTTCTTTCGTTGTGCTAGGATAGCTGCGCTTTACGTGAATCGTGAAATTTTTAGTTTGCGAATGCGGAAATAGATAAGTTATTCCAGGACCGTACTGATTTAAAAAAGGTAATTAATATTTTCCGATTTCCGAAAGCCCATATTAAAACCAATCAAATTCAAATAAATTTTAAAATGTAACCTCCTCTCTACTAAAGCGTTTGATGTTTTTTACAGTTTATTATTTTTGATAGAGCCTAGAGCCCAAGAGTGTTAATTTATCATTTTCAGGCAGAAATTTCGTATTTTGGTAATTTTAAAAGGCGTGTTAAAAAGCTTAAAAAATCTATTTGCAAATAAATATTTAATTTTCCAAATCAAGTCTTTGACAAAAATATACCAAAATCTCATATATCAATTTAAATTTTAACATTTGCAATTTAATTTTACTGACCCCAGACCTTTTAATATTTGGACAAACTGAAAAAATATCTATTACTATATTCAAAAATGTACAGGGTGATTCAAGAAACAAGAGAGTTTACGTAAATCTTTCCACCATACAGTCCGTTCCATTTTTGAGAGCTTAAATGGTGGGTTATTAATAAAAATAACTATTTGCGGTTAGTGAGAAACAAGATATAACAGAAGTATAAAGTAAGGGCCTCAAGTGGTTACAAAACCAGCCTTTCTTGAAGCCCACGGTATCGATCTGGCTAACTGTCATAGGAGGACAAAGCCAATACTCTGGAACAGAACAGAACAGCTATTTGCGGTTGGTACTATTTTTAAATATTGTCATTTTAATTAACCTTTTTTCACTTTAGGTATAAAGTTAACTTTTTCTTCCGCATTTTAGGGACAAAACTGTCACTTTTTATAATAAAAAGGATAAAGCAAAGCATAAAAAGTAAAAAGTCGGGATGAAAATGGACAAATCAGAGATGAAAAGTAATAATAGGGATACAGATTGACATATAAACAGATAAAAAATAAAATTCCTAACAAAATTGTAAAAATAAAAAAAATTAAAAAACTTGCCCTCTTCTCTGGTCGGGCTACAAGAGACAGATCAGTCCTTGCCTTACATAATACACTATTATACACTTATCAAAATTGTCTAGGGACAAAATGATTCATCAAGAGTCAATTGCTCCTTTGAACATATATTTTAAAAAGATTAAAATTTAACTAATCTATTCTTTTCTAACCTATAATTATAAAATCTTAATAAACTCGTGGCACAGGGGTCCAAAAAAACAAAAAAAAAACGAAAATTTTAATGTAAAAAATTAAATTAATAGTAGGGAGGCTGTGAACTTTTTTGGAACTTATTTTCTTTACTAAGAAAACAAGTTCCTCGATTTTATAACTTTTTTTGCATTTTGCGCAAAAATCCATCGAAAATCCCCCGTTTCCCATTCCTATAACAAATTTTCCTTAGAATTGATCAAGAAACAGTTTTATCGATGTTTGCTGACAACGAAAATAGGTTCCGAAAATCTTCACGGCCTCCCCTCCTATAAAGTCTTAGAATCTAAAGAACCCGCTTCCTTTCCTTCTTCAACAGAAAATATATTTTTTTATTTTAATAAAATATTGCAAACGCATAAATGCCGATTTTTTATTTTTTCGCTAACGTTTAGGTCATTGAATATTATTTTTACGTTTTTTTTCTTTACTCTTCTTGTACTCATTATTTTCAAAATATATTTTTAAATTAACAATTAATTTTTCATTAATTATTTTATCCCTAGACCATTTTAATGAGTTTATTTTGCTTATTTTTTACAAGAAATTTACAACAACGTTTTATGGCAACTTTTTTTGAGAAAAATAAGACGCTTTAGGGACGGACTGGGTATATTCGGGTATTTTCGTGCAAAATTAAAAACAATTGTTAATATTCGAAAATACAGTTTGTGCTAAGAATTTTAGTAATATATTTTTGGTTATTTTATATTTACTTTTATAAACAAAAAATATATATTTTTTTCTCGTTTAGTTATTCTGTTCAAATTTTAACCACAAAAAAACACACAAAGACTTGCACATATTGCGAAATAAAACGACAAAAGAAAAAATAATCTTTAATGGTTTTTGTTGGTTAAACCTGGTTAGAAAATCGTATTTACTGGGTAGATACTAAACAATTACAGGTATAAAAAGCGTAAGAGGCAAGATTTCATTACAATACAATTGCCAATCAATCAGGATCATACCTAGGGGGGATCAGGGGGAGTCAAATCCCCCCCCTCCAAAAAGTCGATAAAGTGATTATGGTATACACAATACTTATAGTATACGTGTAAGCTAAAAGTAGAGATTCTTAGTACCGTGTTAAAAATGTCAGACGCCTAAAATTTTAGTTGTATTGTATTCCAGTGGTGGCAAGCTCTATACTAGACCTCCATGTACCGCGACAACGAGTGTGCTATTGTGACCACATACCTACTAAGTTTAATTAAAGTGTCATATTTTTTTTTCCACCCAGTACACAGAAAAACTCTGAAGACTACAACTAAAACTGATTTAGGCCTAATACGTTGGTTCAAAGAAATATCACTTAAGGCCCATGTATTATTAGCCACGGGTAAATTCATACGAAATCAATAAAAGAGTGGAGGTTTGGGGGACCACCATTCCCATTTTATTGATTTTCGCTTCCGGTCAAAGGGACGAAGAAACTCAAATTACAAAATTTTCTGATCATTTGTGTTTTAATTAATTTTAAAAAATCAACAACTGGCAATTTGGCTCAAACATATACTAAAATAAATTTATTTTTCTTGAGAACTACTTTAGTCATAAATAGCCTGTTTGAAAGGTCTTGAAAATACTCTGCCAATATATGGGCCCCTAAGCTCACACTAGGTACTATTGTTATAGTTTACGTGTGAGCTAATATAAGTAAAAACTGAAATACATTTTATTCACCTCCAGACTAAATTACCTTTTGTTTGATACCACACAAGTCATGTTTTGACTTAAACTCAAATTTTTAAAATCTACCCCCACCCTTAAAAAAAACAAAAACTAAAATATATTTTGTTAAACTCCGGACACAATTACCTTTCGTTTGATATCATACACGCCATATTTTCACTTAAACTCTAATTTTTGAAATATACCCCCACCCTTTTTTTAAAATAAATTAAAATGTATTTTGTTTAACTCCAGACTCAATTACCTTTCGTTTGATATTACACACGCCATATTTTCACATAAACTCTAATTTTTTTAATCTACCCCTACCCTTTTATTCGGTTTGTGTTCGGTGGATTTTGTTCATTTTTAAATGGGACCATCTCGACCCAAAACCCAGCCTAGGTACCAAATTTCATTAAAATCGGCCAAGCGGTTTTTGAGTTATGCGCGTTGGTCGTTACAGACATACATACAGACAGACAGACAGACAGACAGACAGACAGACAGACAGACAGACAGACAGACAGACAGACAGACAGACAGACAGACAGACAGACAGACAGACAGACAGACAGACAGACAGACGGCGCAACAAAAAAGTTTCAAAATCATCTGAAACGCAAAGATATATAAAAATTTTTGAAATCGGAGCAACTTTTTTTTTTCGAAAAAATTAGGATCACTATAGCTCACACTACTATAGTATAGTATAGTATATGTGTGAGCTAATACCTTTCGAATAATTAGATGTGATACCTCATTAAAAAAGCATTTTAAAAACCTTATTTCAAACAAGTCATACATCGCTTGCCTAGTGTAGAGACCCTCATGTATGACACATTTTCTTTAAAATATTTCATACATACAGGGTCTCTAGCCTGGTGAGAGAGAGCATACAGGGACCCTAGGTGTAGGTAGCTCTCGAAATATCTGGATTTATTTTAGTAGTTCATATTTGATCCAAATTGCCAGTTATTGATTTTCAAAAATCAATTTAAAAGAAAAGAAACTCGCACTTGATTTCTCTGAAATTTTGTAGACATATTGGCGTATCAAAGATGTTAAAATTAAATATTTAGCCCCAAAAACGACAAAAAATATTTCTCAATAAATCCAGCTGATTTGGCAGTTTCATTTAGTGGCGTATTTTGTTATTTTATTTTTTTGTATTAAAATATGCTTTTATCGCATTTACTTATTCTTCTGTTGGGATTAAATTATGCCCTAGTAAAATGAACAATTTCCGAACATTTTTATACAGTGGCGTACGCTTGTAAAACAAAAAAGTTCGCTTTTTATGTAGTATTGATTCCTAATAGTTATTTTTGTACCACATTTTTCTTAATAGATTGTGTCATGTCCAAAAACTTTGATAGAATTTTGGTTTCTGAGATATTTACAAAACATAGTTTTCATGTCTGATGTAGCATGGAGTTCATTTTGCTTATGGGCTAGCAAGGTCCGTCAATCCTTCATGGATCCATTTGTTATAATAAACTATATATTAGTATTAGCTCACACATATACTATACTATAGTAGTGCGAGCTATGATGGTGATCCTAATTTTTTCGAGAAAAAAAAAGTTGCTCCGATTTCAAAATTTTTTATATATCTTTGCGTTTCAGATGATTTTGAAACTTTTTTGTTGCGCCGTCTGTTTGTCTGTCTGTCTGTATGTCTGTCTGTCTGTCTGTAACGACCAACGCGCATAACTCAAAAACCGCTTGGCCGATTTTAATGAAGTTTGGTACCTAGGCTGGGTCTTGGGTCGAGATGGTCCCATTTAAAAATGAGCAAAATCCACCATACACAAACCAAATAAAAGGGAGGGGATATATTTCAAAAATTAGAGTTTATGTAAAAATATGGCGTGTGTGATATCAAATGAAAGGTAATTGAGTCTGCAGTTAAACAAAATACATTTTTGATTTATTTAAAAAAAAGGGTGGAGGTATATGTTAAAAATTAGAGTTTAAGAGAAAATATGGCATGTGTGATATCAAACGAAAGGTAATTGAGTCCGGAGTTTAACAAAATACATTTTAGTTTTTGTTTTTTTTAAGGGTGGGGGTAGACTTCAAAAATTTGAGTTTAAGTCAAAGCATGGCTTGTGTGGTATCAAACAAAAGGTAATTTAGTCTGAAGTTGAATAAAATATATTTCAGTTTTTAGTTATATTAGCTCACACGTACACTATAACTTTAGTACCTAGTGTAAGCTTAGGGGCCCATATATTGGCAGAGTATTAGCTCACACATATTACTATACTATAGTAGTGTGAGCTATGGTGATCCTAATTTTTTCGAGAAAAAAAAAGTTGCTCCGATTTCAAAAATTTTTATATATCTTTGCGTTTCAGATGATTTTGAAACTTTTTTGTTGCGCCGTCTGTCTGTCTGTCTGTCTGTCTGTCTGTATGTCTGTCTGTCTGTCTGTCTGTCTGTATGTCTGTCTGTAACGACCAACGCGCATAACTCAAAAACCGCTTGGCCGATTTTAATGAAATTTGGTACCTAAACTGGGTCTTGCGTCGAGATGGTCCCATTTAAAAATGAACAAAATCCACCGAACACAAACCAAATAAAAGGGTGGGGGTAGATTTCAAAAATTAGAGTTTATGTGAAAATATGGCGTGTGTGATATCAAACAAAAGGTAATTGAGTCCGGAGTTTAACAAAATACATTTTAGTTTTTTGTTTTTCTTAAGGGTGGGGGTAGATTCCAAAAATTTGAGTTTAAGTCAAAACATGGCTTGTGTGGTATCAAAGAAAAGGTAATTTAGTCTGGAGTTGAATAAAATATATTTCAGTTTTTAGTTATATTAGCTCACACGTACACTATAACTATAGTACCTAGTGTGAGCTTAGGGGCCCATATATTGGCAGAGTATTTTTTTACTGTTTTTAATTATTATTAGCATTAGTTTGGATCACAATATATAAACCAATAAGTATTAAGTTTTCTGGATGGTTTAAGAATGAATAATACCCAAAAAGCAAACTTTTTTGTTTTACAAATTAAAACATGGGGTACCTACGCGACTGTATAAAAATGTTCAAAAATTGTTTATTTTAATAGCAATATAAGCTACAACGCGCAGTGCGGACAAAAATAGGGTTTTTGGACAATAATCAATATCTTTGTTGTTTTTCAAAAAAGTTAATTTTAGCTCACACTTCTACTATACTATAGTAGTGTGAGCTATGGTGATCCTAATTTTTTCGAGAAAAAAAAAGTTGCTCCGATTTCAAAAAAATTTATATATCTTTGCGTTTCAGATGATTTTGAAACTTTTTTGTTGCGCTGTCTGTCTGTCTGTCTGTCTGTCTGTCTGTCTGTCTGTCTGTCTGTCTGTCTGTCTGTCTGTCTGTCTGTCTGTCTGTCTGTCTGTCTGTCTGTCTGTCTGTCTGTCTGTCTGTCTGTCTGTCTGTCTGTCTGTCTGTAACGACCAACGCGCATAACTAAAAAACGGCTTGCCCGATTTTAATGAAATTTGGTACCCAGGCTGGGTTTTGGGTCGAGATGGTCCCGTTTAAAAATAAAGAAAATCCACCGAACACAAGCCAAATAAAAGGGTGGGGGTGGATTTCAAAAATTAGAGTTTATGTAAAAATATAGCGTGTGTGATATCAAACGAAAGGTAATTGAGTCTGGAGTTAAACAAAATACATTTTAGTTTATTTAAAAAAAAAGGGTGGGGGTAGATTTGAAAAATTAGAGTTTAAGTCAAAACATGGCTTGTGTGGTACCAAACGAAAGGTAATTGAGTCTGGAGTTCAATTATACTTCAGTTTTTAGTTATATTGGCAGAGTATTTTTATAGGGTATGTGATAAAGTGTAGTCTAAAGGTTAAAATAAGTAAAACTTTTTAAAATATGTATATGTCATTTTATTTGAAATATTAAAAAAATAAATTAAAGTACATTCAGTTTAACCTACAGTTACGTTAAAAATAAAAATCAATTTACTTTTGTGTTAGAAATTAAACTAAAATAATTTTTTTTATTCGGATTCATGGGCGTAGTTAGGAAGGCTTGAGGGGGGCTAAGTCCCTTCCAGAAAAATTAAATTAACAACCCCAAAATAATTATTTTTACCATACACACACACATTGCACCCTCAGTTTCTTTGTTCCTAAAGATGATTCTAAGAAAGCCGTTTTAGGCCGTCCACGACTCGGTCCGGGTACGGCCTCTGTTTCCGAATCTGTATTTTTTGATTTTTCTGAATCCGTTTTATAACAAAATTTCTCAGATATAATATCTTTATCTAACCATTCGAAATAACGGTTTTGAAAATACATTTTGTTTCGTCCCGATAGCTTCCATTTGAGACTGAGATTTTTGCAAAAATTTAATGATGCCTTATATAGAATTTGGTTATTTTTGTCAGAACATTCTTCTAAAACCATCAACGGTTGAATTTTTTTGAAAATATTTAACACCTTCAGATTTTCGTGAGAAGCTCATTTAACAAGTCTGGATGTTTTATGCTTATGCGTTCTAAGAGTAAAAAAGAAAGTGATAAAATAGTACATTATCTTCTAGGGACTTAAGTGGCACTTTTATCCCGAGAAGAAAAAATTATATGTAGCTACAGTTCGCCGAGTGCTCAAAAGATACTTTAGTCATTTTTTGGCCCCGCTTTTATTAAAATTATTTTGCAAGAAAAACAGATTTCCCATTTTGACGTTTTATCTTTGAACGTCACTTCTTATCCACGGGATAAAAAGTGATACTTTATCCCTAAAATTTGTGATAAAAAGCGCACTTTTAATTTCCAAAGTGCAAAAAAACTATATTATTTTTAAATATTCGCCCACACAACCACCAGAATAATTTTTGGCATATATATTTTAAGACTGATAGCAGTATTATTATAATTTTATTGACTACCTCAAATTATTGTTTTTGTGCGTTCCCATGAACAAAAAACGGCCAATACGATATGCGATTCTAAAATATTTAATTTTCCATTTTGGCCACAGTAGTATAAGGTGACTTAGTACCATAAATATTTTGGGAATTTTTTTAAAATTTTTATCACCTATAACCACTCGCCATCACCGAATAATAAGTCTCATATATTCTCCAGATTTAGTGCCATTTTTGACACCTTGCTGCCGCCATTTTTGACGTTGATGAGAGCTGTCACAATTTTATATTTGTCCAAATGGCGGCAAGACTGGTTTTAAGGGTATACCTAAACAGGAGATGATGTGAGGCCTCTCAATCGGGGTGGTAACCAATGTGTTATAAACTATTATGATTGAAATATATTATTTAAAAAAATACAGCACCCTTAGTAGCAGCCAGTAGCAAAAAATATTTATGCTACCTTTTTGCTAATTCATTGGACTAATATTTAGGATATATGCCAGACCTTGCAAATCTTTGCAAATTTTTATAACCTTAATAAAATTTAAAAAATATTTTTTTTTGTAAGCATAACAGTTTTAATTAAATTATTTTAAAAGCGAGACGTCAATTTGAAAAAAATAATTTTATTTAAACAAATAGCGTAAATATATATATCACTGTAATACTTAAAGAAAATTTTTTTTTATATTTAAATGCAGAACCAGTAAAATTAATTTTCTGATAGGTATTTTATACGGTTTTTTTGTACCTGTTTTAAAATAACGACTTTAACTATTTATTTTGTTCACTTTCGCAAGTGTGACTAAAAAATAGGTTATGATTACAAATAAACTGGACATTTGTCTATACTTTTGCAATATTAAAACTTTTAAAATGTAACCTCAGTTTTTCGAATATTGCCCACAGGAGTCCGCACTGTGCAACGCACCAGAAGGATGACACAATGTAATGAAAACATATTTTTATAACAAAAAATACAATAACAAAGCACGTTACTGCATCAAACTGTCAAAACAGTCGGATTTATATTTCACTAACTTAAGGGCACTGATTATGTCTAAAAAAATATTTTTTATCGTTTAAGGGCTAAATATTTAATTTTAACATATATTTTTGAGCTTCTTTGATACGCCCTTGTGTCTATACTAGGGAGGCCACCACATTTTAATGATTAATTTTATGATGCACTTGCATGACTCTACAACATACCAAATATTCCGACGAATCGGTTAGTGTCGACGTGATGCGTTTTTTAAATCAGGGTGGGCACGCATGGGTGGAAAACGGGCAATTAACTTGGAACAAAAATAACTATTAGGAATCAATACTACATATCAAGCGGACTTTTTTGATTTACAAAAAAAAGGCATACGGCACTGTATAAGAATCTTCAGTAGTTGTTTATTTTACTAGCTATATAAGTTAAAACCCAACAGAAGATTTATTTAGATTTATACAGCTGGATTTATATTCCATTAACCTAAGGGCATTATGTGTGAAAAGAACAATTTTTTGTCGTTTTAGGACTAAATATTAAATTTTAACATGTATTTTTCTGCCTTTTTGAAATGCCCCTGTGTCTAAACTAGGGGGCCCACCAAATTCTAACCTAGGTTTTTATGATGTACTTGCATGACCCTACAACATATCAAAATTTCAAAAAAATCGGTTTTTTAAATTGGGATTCTTCATTTGCTTGACCACTGGACTGTACCGAAAATTATTAAAATCGAAAAGGTGGTCTGCCAAACCTCCTTTTTTTCGTTGATTTCATATGATTTTTCAACAGGATTGAGATAGGTTAGTTATCAAAGGATTTTTAATTACTGGATTGTTGAAACTGATTATTAATGCATATTTAAATATTTATGCAAAATATGTACGCGACTAACATCTTAGCTTATATTTTTTACAATGAAAGGACAACAAGAAAGAGATTTCAAGATAAATATAATACATGTTATTGTCTTTTATTGTTTATTTCGAAAGTTTGCGAGTAATTATAAACATAATTTTGGGGTTACCCGTTAGATATGAATCTTGTTGCAAATTGTTACAAACATATAATGCGCCAAAAAATATGCAGTGGCGTATATAGGGCCCGGCCCGCCACTGCCTTAAGCTAAGATGTTTTTAGATATTTTCCACATATTTATCAATACAAATATAAAATAGCATAAAATGGGGCATCCGCTCACCTCCCCCTCAAAACTATTTTCTAAATACGCTACTGCAGTGGTTATATCTATATCTTTATCTTCTTTATAACACAAATTATTGAGATAAATGTTTTGTATATTGATGCGAAGATCAGTTAAAAAGTTAGCGTTTTCTCAATTTTGGAACTGTCAAAATCTAGTCAGCTCGTTACAGTGTCGAACATTCTTTTTCATGAAGCCATAGTGGGCCGAACAGACACAAATATATACATACACACGCATACAGGGACAGATGTCACGGCGACATTGCTGAGATGGCTCCAAATACACCCCAATCTGGGGGCACGGCAGTTGCCTGCCAAGTTCGCGCAAACTGCTGTACCATCTTTACTTGAACCATTTCAGCCCACAGTTGACCTTTCTAAAACTCTACTTCGGAATGAGCTTCGAAACTCAAACTTTGCACAGTCGTAGATTTACATAGAGTTAACAACCTCTCCAAGTTTCATAGACTTCCATAGAGTAGTAAAGTAGTTTTTAAAAACGTCGAAATTGCCACTTCCTCAGGTACTTACTCATGTAGATTCTCAAAATTCTATTGTACTTCCAGACATGCTACAAAGCTGAAATTTGGCAGACTGATGAAATTACGACCAAATCTGGGTAAAAAATCAAAAAACCAGAAAATTTTAATTTACTTCCCTCCCCTAGAAATGTAAAATTATCTAAAAGTAACATTGAACACTTCCAGAAACGCTAGAGATGTGATCTTTGAAAGGCCGATATGAACTATGATAAAATTATAAACAAAAATGTAAAAACCCCAAAATTTTAATTTACTTCCCTACCCAAAAAATGTCAAATTATCTAAAAGTAATATTGCCCGCTTTCAGAAACGCTAGAAACCTAAGCTTTAGCAGACTGGTAGGAACTATGATTAAACTATAGGAAAAAATTTAATTTACTTCCCTTTCCTATAAATGTAGCTTTGGAAGGCTGATAGGACCTATGATAAAACAATAGGAAAAAATTAAAAAAACCTCAAAATTTTAAATCAGGCATTGCAAAAGTTGTGAACAATATTTTGCATACTTTACTACTTTAAAACTTAAATATTATCCAAATACTTTAAAAAAGAACAAAATCATAGCAAAAGCCTTTCATGTAAAAAAAGCCAAGTAGGCGGAAATGGTATTCCATAAAAAGAACCCAAGTTCTCCAATAAAAATTTCAAAATGAAAGGTTCTACTAGTTTGAAATGTTTTTCTTAACTTGGCTATTTTACATGAAATGTTTTTGTTATGATAAAACATTTTTGGCGTTATCTCAAGTTTTTTGTTATCAAAAACTCTCTCTAGCCATTGCTGCGCGGAGTAGCAAGGTAAATTAAAACAATAATATATGAGGATGGAATGAAAAGTATTGGGTCTTACTTAGAACGGAACACAGAATTGAGTAAATAATAATTACATGATTTACATGGTTCACCTTGTAGCTCAATAGCTTTTGATGTTTAAGAGCTGTAATACCATAACTATAGTCTAACTTGTCTCGTTCATTGAAATAGTCGTTGTGTAGTCGGCTGAACCGATTTTGACAAAAAAGGTGTCGTTGAATTCCTACTGATCTCGACGGTGGTATAGGCTATATTTTTTTCAACAGGAATCAACATGGCAGGCTTTTAAGGCATACAAATGACCTAAATTTCAGGCGATTTTGATGAAATTCCTTTGATCGCCCATTGCAAATCTAATTCTGTAATTACTTTGTATTCCTTCCTGCTCAAACATCTCCCCTTCTGTCATTCCTGTCTACCCTTTTTAAAAAACATATTCGCATAATTTTATCAAATATAGGCCGATTTCAAAAATTCTTTCTGCGCACTCTTTTACATTTTTTGCCAACACCATTGTACTAGTTTCGCTCCCTCTAGTTTTGCCCTCTTTCCTCCCTGCCCTCCTTATTAGTAATAGTTGTAGCTATAACTTTCACAAATATAGAGCGATTTCAAAAATTCTTTCTGCACACGCTTTAAACTTTTTTTTCCAACACCATTTTACTAGTGCCCTCTTCCCTCTCTCCTCCCACGCCTTTCTATCCTTTGGGCATAGTACAATGTTTGACAGAAATGCATGATTTAGGTAATAATTAGGTACCTTGGTTTAGTTAAATGAATTGCGTATGTGTCACACATTTAATTAAGCGCATATTTCCGTGATCTAATGGATCTTTATTAACTAATTCCCCTCTGAATTTTCTTACAGTTCTACGGAACAAAAAAAAATATGGAAGGTAACACAGTTCGCGTCCGTAGAAAAGACAACGTGGTGGAAGTTAGCATCAGATTCAGATTCAGATTCATTTAAATTACAGTGGACCAGTTCGTTTTTGCTGTATATTCTTATTTTCATATTTTAACTACATAAGAATTTTTTATGATGCTAAGGCAGTCGGATATTACTAAAAAATGGAAATTGTCTATCCTGGTGTTACGGGGGAGAGTCAGAAACTTATAGTTTCACCAGTAAAATGTTGTATAGGAAAATAATGCCCCAACCATTGGATTGATAAGATAGTTGTGATATAATTGAGACGTGCAGACATAACTGGAAATTAGATGCACTGTTGAGTGAGTTAAATCATTAAACTAAGATACGAGGGTAAGTTAAAAAATGAAGATAAATCGTATTGTCTAAAATCAATGTTGAGTACGATTGGTGCTGAGGTGAATGTGACCTAGTAGTAGTATGGAATTTTTTTTAGTAACACATTTCTCTATATTAGGACATCCAGCTAAGATACGGGGGTAAGGTGAAAAAATACGATAAATTTTATTTGTATTTTCTAAAATCAGCGCTGTGCCCGATTTCCGTTGGCATGGCTAAGACCCACCATCTGTAGGGAATTATGTCTACTAACAGCTACACGTATTTTAGATCGTCGAGCTGAGATACGAGGGTAAGTTGAAAAATTACGATAAATTTTATATTATTTGTAATTTCTAAAATCAGCACTGTGCCCGATTTCCGTTGGCATGGCTAAGACCCACTATCAGTAAGGAATTATGTCACTAACAGCTTCACGTATTTTAGATCGTCGAGCTGAGATACGAGGGTAAGTTTAAAAATTACCATAAATTTTATTTTATTTCACACACTTATTAAAAACAAAAAAAAAATGTTTTTGTTTCTACTGCCTACTTGGCCCCTCCCCTGCTAACATCCTGGATCCGCCGCTGGAAATGTGTATTTTATATTCATAAGGTTTACAAAATAGCTTGCTTTAAAAAGCTAGCTTTAAAACACGTAGTGAAACGATGATGAAATGAATGAGTTTGCAAATTGAAAAACAAGAAAAAGATTTTATTTTGTAGGCTGTAATGAATCGCGAGTAACAAAACCGCGATGTAACAAAAGCGTCATGAAACAAAACTGCGAGTAACAAATGCGCGATTCACAAAACCGTGAATAACAAAAGCGCAAGTAACGAAAGCGCGGTAACAAAAGCGCGAGTAACAAAAGCGCGAATTTGTATAACGGGCTATACGTTTATTTCCATAGTTCATAGGGCATGACTTCTATATCAAGGATCGGTTCAAAATGTAAATCGGAACCAAAAAGAATCGAACCGAGCTGAACGGAACCGAACCGAATTCGGTTCGGTTCAGTACTGTTCGGTTCGGATTCACACCCTCTAGGATCCCGAAAAAGAAGTCGGGCAAGTTTTTTTTTTTTGAAAAAATATGCTGGTTGGTTCGGTTGGTTCAGTTCGGTTCGGTTCGGTTCGGTTCGTAATCACACCCTCTAGGAACCGAGGAAAGAATTCATGCGCTATTAACTATGTTCACAGTTTTGTTACATAGCGCTTTTGTTACTCGCGGTTATGTTACTTGCGGTTTGATTACTCGCGCTTTTGTTACTCACGAATTTGTTACTCGCGGTTTTGTTATATCGCGCTTATGCTACATCGCGCTTTTGTTACTCGCGCTCTCATTACAGAGCCATTTTGTTATTATGGCAAAAGACAAATTTTTGTTGAAAAGCATTTCCAATACATTTTAAGACTTTTCCTAAACATGTTTTTAGACTTTTACAAAATTTTCTCAGAGTGTTCCTGAATAGTTTTAGACTTTTCTAAAACATTTTCGGATTTTGCCAGAACTTTTCCAGACTTCTTTAAGACGTTTTGTATACATTTCCAGAACTTTACATGAAACCAAATCGAAGTTGAGTTCGCTTACCTAATTTTTGTTGACAATTAAATTTTCAATTGATGTGTGTAAAAATTACGTTACGCTAGTTGCTGTACCATATATTTTCTTTTTCAAAAACCATATATTTTTTTTTAATTCAATCCCCTGTATTTTATATTTTTTTCTGATAAGTCGTTTTATATAAAATACAAAAGCACGGTAACAATTTAAAAAAAAATATGTTTTTTGAAAAAACTCGAAAACGTTCTAATTTTTTTTTATTTGAGCACCAAAAATTCTACTAGTTTGCCAATTTATATATTTTTATTTTTAATAGTAACATAGTTAGCAGTAGTGGACACTTTAATTGGAACACCCTGTAGAGCAGAAAATTTAATGAAATTTGGTTTTTTCCTCGTTAAAAATGGTTTATTAGTTTTCGAGATATTTAAGTTTTTTAAAAGTACTGGAGCATAAGGAAGTACTAGGAATTACTTGGGAAATACTAGGAAATACTAGGAAATACTAGGAAATACCAGGAAATACTAGGAAATACCGGGAAGTACTTGGGAAATACCAGGAAGTACTGGGAAATACTAGAAAATAGCATTGAAATTAGAGGAAATACTGAGAAATATCTAAGGTATTTTTTCCCTTTGGTGTACAGAAATCGGCGGTCGAGCCACCCCTCGACTTACCCTCGTATCTCAGCTCGACGATTTAAAATACTTGAAGCTGTGAGTGGACGTAATTCCTTACTGGTAGTGGGTCTTAGTCATGCCAACGGAAATCGGGCACAGCGCTGATTTTAGAAAATACGAATAAAATAAAATTTATGGTAATTTTTCAACTTACCCTCGTATCCCAGCTCGACGATCCAAAATACGTGAAGCTGTTAGTGGACATAATTCCTTACTGATAGTGGGTCTTAGCCATGCCAACGGAAATCGGGCACAGCGCTGATTTTAGAAAATACAAATAAAATAAAATTTATGGTAATTTTTCAACTTACACCACTGATTTTAGAAAATACAAATAAAATAAAATTTATGGTAATTTTTCAACTTACCCTCGTATCTCAGCTCGACGATCTAAAATACGTAAAGCTGCTAGCCAACGGAAATCGGGCACAGCGCTGATTTTAGAAATTACAAATAATATAAATTTTATCGTAATTTTTCAACTTACCCTCGTATCTCAGCTCGACGATCTAAAGAACTTGAAGCTGTTAGTGGACATAATTCCTTACTGATATTGGGTCTCAGCCACGCCAACGGAAATCGGGCACAGCGCTGATTTTAGAAATTACAAATAATATAAAATTTATCGTAATTATTCAACTTACCCGCGTATCTCCGCTCGACGATCTAAAATACGTGAATCTGTTAGTGGACATAATTCCCTACCGATAGTGGGTCTTAGCCATGTAAACGGAAATCGGGCACAGCGCTGATTTTAGAAAATATAAATAAAATAAAATTTATGGTAATTTTTCACCTTACCCTCGTATCTCAGCTCGACGATCTAAAATACGTGAAACTGTTAGTGGACATGATTCCTCACTAGTAGTGGGTCTTAGCTATTCCAACGGAAATCGGGCACAGCGCTGATTTTAGAAAATACAAATAAAATAAAATTTATCGTAATTTTTTAACTTACCCTCGTATCTCAGCTCGACGATCTAAAATACGTGAAGCTGTTAGTGGACATAATTCCCTACTGATAGTGGGTTTGAGCCATGCCAACGGAAATCGGGCACAGCGCTGATTTTGGAAAATACAAATAAAATAAAATTTATGGTAATTTTTCAACTTACCCTCGTATCTCAGCTCGACGATCTAAAATACGTAAAGCTGCTAGTGGACATAATTCCTCACTAGTAGTGGGTCTTAGCCATGCCAACGGAAATCGGGCACAGCGCTGATTTTAGAAATTACAAATAATATAAAATTTATCGTAATTATTCAACTTACCCTCGTATCTCAGCTCGACGATCTAAAATAAGTGAAGCTGTTAGTGGACATAATTCCTTATAGATAGTGCGTCTTAGCCGTGCCAACGGAAATCGGGCACAGCGCTGATTTTAGAAAATACAAATAAAATAAAATTTATGGTAATTTTTCAACTTACACCACTGATTTTAGAAAATACAAATAAAATAAAATTTATGGTAATTTTTCAACTTACCCTCGTATCTCAGCTCGACGATCTAAAATACGTAAAGCTGCTAGCCAACGGAAATCGGGCACAGCGCTGATTTTAGAAATTACAAATAATATAAATTTTATCGTAATTTTTCAACTTACCCTCGTATCTCAGCTCGACGATCTAAAGAACTTGAAGCTGTTAGTGGACATAATTCCTTACTGATATTGGGTCTCAGCCACGCCAACGGAAATCGGGCACAGCGCTGATTTTAGAAAATACAAATAAAATAAAATTTATCGTAATTTTTTAACTTACCCTCGTATCTCAGCTCGACGATCTAAAATACGTGAAGCTGTTAGTGGACATAATTCCCTACTGATAGTGGGTTTGAGCCATGCCAACGGAAATCGGGCACAGCGCTGATTTTGGAAAATACAAATAAAATAAAATTTATGGTAATTTTTCAACTTACCCTCGTATCTCAGCTCGACGATCTAAAATACGTAAAGCTGCTAGTGGACATAATTCCTCACTAGTAGTGGGTCTTAGCCATGCCAACGGAAATCGGGCACAGCGCTGATTTTAGAAATTACAAATAATATAAAATTTATCGTAATTATTCAACTTACCCTCGTATCTCAGCTCGACGATCTAAAATAAGTGAAGCTGTTAGTGGACATAATTCCTTATAGATAGTGCGTCTTAGCCGTGCCAACGGAAATCGGGCATAGCACTGATTTTAGAAAATACAAATAAAATAAAATGTATGGTAAATTTTCAACTTACCCTCGTATCCCAGCTCGACGATATAAAATACGTGAAACTGTTAGTGGGCATGATTCCTTACCGATAGTGGGTCTTAGCCATGCAAACCGAAATCGGGCGCAGCGCTGATTTTAGAAAATACAAATAAAATAAAATTTATGGTAATTTTTCAACTTACCCTCGTATCTCAGCTCGACGATCTAAAATACGTGAAGCTGTTAGTGGACTTATATTTCTTACTAATGGTGGGTCTTAGCCATGCCAACGGAAATCGGGCACAGCGCTGATTTTAGAAAATACAAATAAAATAAAATTTATCGTAATTTTTCAACTTACCCTCGTATCTCAGCTCGACGATCTAAAATACGTGTAGCTGTTAGTGGACATAATTCCCTACTGATGGTGGGTCTTAGAACGGAAATCGGGCACAGCGCTGATTTTAGAAAATACAAATAAAATAAAATTTATCGTAATTTTTCAACTTACCCTCGTATCTCAGCTCGACGATCCAAAATACGTGAAGCTGTTAGTGGACTTAATTTCTTACTAATGGTGGGTCTTAGCCATGCCAACGGAAATCGGGCACAGCGCTGATTTTAGAAAATACAAATAAAATAAAATTTATCTTATTTTTTCACCTTACCCCCGTATCTTAGCTGGATGTCCTAATATAGAGAAATGTGTTACTAAAAAAAATTCCATACTACTACTAGGTCACATTCACCTCAGCACCAATCGTACTCAACATTGATTTTAGACAATACGATTTATCTTCATTTTTTAACTTACCCTCGTATCTTAGTTTAATGATTTAACTCACTCAACAGTGCATCTAATTTCCAGTTATGTCTGCACGTCTCAATTATATCACAACTATCTTATCAATCCAATGGTTGGGGCATTATTTTCCTATACAACATTTTACTGGTGAAACTATAAGTTTCTGACTCTCCCCCGTAACACCAGGATAGACAATTTCCATTTTTTAGTAATATCGGACTGCCTTAGCATCATAAAAAATTCTTATGTAGTCAAAATATGAAAATAAGAATATACAGCAAAAACGAACTGGTCCACTGTAATTTAAATGAATCTGAATCTGAATCTGATGCTAACTTCCACCACGTTCTAGACATACTTTCCGGGTAGCGCTAAATTAATGGTAAATGCATATTGCTTTCTATAAGGCTGAGTAAGAATTAAACCTAAAATGTGGAAGTAAACATAAAATAACACCCATCTGCTAAATCTATTTGTACCTACAAGTCGCAGTTGGGTACAAAGTTACCCAATAATCTGATTCATGAAAATAGAATACTGTATAATTTCGTAAGTGTGTTTTGGGCATCAAAACTAAAAGTTGAGGCATGTCGTACATTAGGTATATCAACTTTGTACCCAACTGCGACTAGTAGGTATGTACAAGTAGATTTAGCAGTTGAGTGTTTTTTTTTCTTTAATTTTATTTTAATATCTCAAACCCGAACTGCACTGAAATCTAGGCTTACTAAATATTGCGCCGTTGAACTCCGGCTTGTCAGGGGTTCCTTTTGTTAAATGAAAGTGAATTGTTTTTATTATTTTTTTATTCGACGTAAAAAACTTTAACCGACTTTGCCTTGCAAAGATTGGAGTACAAAATTGATGAAGCACTGGCATGTATTACCAATAGTATAAAAGCAGTAAATATCTAAATAAACAACAATTTTTTGGGTATATAACATGGACCAATTTCTCAAAAGATACTCACTGAGAATAAATGGTGTTCTACTCTAAAATCAAAAAAATTAATATGATCTTGAACTAAAAATTATCCTGATTAACTTTATCCAAAAATATTAAACATAATGAAGTGTTTAATGCCAAAAATGTCCTGAAAAACTTTACATCCTTGAGGATCTAACTCTATTTATTTATTTATTAATTTATTTTCAATTAGGGGTTAACAACAGACGATTACATCCACAAACGCAACCCTCGACATAGTAAGAACAGTGGGAAAAAAATTAAACGCTAATTACAAGCAAGAAAAAAGCAAAATCCTAAACACTAACTACAAGCTAAAAGAGTAAAAAGAAACATTTGTGTTTGAGAAAGTCACATTATGTTATTACTTAGAAATATTGTTTTGATCCTAGCTTTAAAATTAGGGAGTGACATATTTCAACATTCTACAAAGGGGAGCATTTTGACCAGAGTTAGTTCTACGAAAAGGTATTTCAAAAAGCTCACGGTTTCTTATATTCATATTGTTTTGTCGTCTAAACTGTATTTTCTGGTAAACCTCTGGACACGATGCCAGACCCTTCATTATTTTAAAAATCATCAAAAGATTGGACATTGTTCTACGGTCCTTGAGTGAAATGATTTTGTATTGTTGCATAATGAACCTATAGTCTCTATCAATTATAGGTGTTCTAGTTTTGTAGCCAATATATCTTAGAAATTTGTGTTGGACAGATTCTAATCTTTTTGCATAAACGTCATAACATGGGTCCCACACGACCGATGCAAAAGAGAGCTGACTATAGACATATGTGTAATAAACATTGAGAATAGGTCTAACATCACGAAAATCATTACATACGCGTTTAATAAATCCGAGCATTCGATTGGATTTGTTTAAAACATTATCAATGTGCGAGTTAAATTGCAGTTTGGAATCTAAAATCACCCCCAAGTCTCGCACCTCAGAGACGGACTTCAAGTTATGATTCCTTATAAAATACACATGCTTTATCGGATTTTTGTTTCTGGTATAAGATATTGTAACGCATTTCCCCAAATTAAGAGACAGATCTTTTCTCTGACAATAAACCTCCAACCGATCCAAATCCTCTTGAACCCTCAAACAGTCCTCTTCACTAAGAATTTTTCTGTATCCCTTTACATCATCGGCGTACACCAAAAATTTGCAATGCTTAAAACAGTCTTTGATATCATTGATATATATGATGAAAAAAGTGGTCCAAGGTGACTACCCTGAGGTACTCCTGAGGGAACAATAAAAGGATCTGATCTGAAACCATTGACAGCTACAGCCTGCTTTCTTTCAGATAAATAAGACCATATCCAACGTAAGAGGAAGCTAGGAACTCCCACCCCAGCAAGGCACTCGACCAGCATTCGATGATTGACCGTATCGAATGCCTTGCTTAGGTCTGTGTATACAGCATCAACCTGCTCCCTGCTGTCCATGGACTCAGATATATAATCTACAAATGAAACTAGATTGGTCTCTATGGATCTGTGTGCACAAAAACCATTTTGCTCTTTTATAATAATGTCTTTTACGCTCTCAAATATGACATTGTAGATAATTTTTTCAAATATTTTACCCAATACACACAACTTGCTAATTGGTCTGTAGTTCCGAACATCATGAGTATCCCCACTTTTAAATATGGGAATAATATCTGAAGACTTCCAAACCTCTGGAAAACAGCCCTCAAACAATGACTGGTTAAAAATTATCTTTAAAGGCTTTAATAGGAACGATCTGCATTTTTTTATAAAAACAATAGGTATATTATCAGGTCCAGTACATTTGCGCTCATCTAATGATTTAATTATACGTACGAGTTCGGAAATACAGGCGCAGCAAGTTTGTGTTGGGGTTGTTTATAGTAAGTTTTAAAGCATTCCGAGAAAATGCTACAAATATCTTTCTTATTGGTAGCCGTTATATCCTGAAGAAATACTGAGCTTGGGATTGCATGGCTGGTCTTTCTTTTGTTTTTAATGAATTTCCAAATCTCTTTAGCATTTCCCGTGATGTCAGCCTCGATTCTACGCACATATTCAAAATAGTCCCTCTCTATCAACTGCTTAGAACGACGTCTTAGATTTGAGAAGAGTTGATAATCAGCTTGATTTTTGTAAGTTTTAAATTTTTTATGATAACTAATTTTCTGCAGTATAGTAGCTATAGTATCATATTTAAAGTAAATTGGAAATTTTCCTTTTGTCTTAAATTTCGGTGTATTATTGTTAATTATTATAAGAAGCTTCTCATAAAATATATTAACCATGGAGTTAGCATTTTTACTTTGAAACAGAATGACCCAATTAAGCGTCGACAGCTCCTGAAAGATCGCATCATAATCAGCTCTTTTGTAGTTAAGTATGATTTCAGTTTTTCGACGCATATTTCTAAATCTAGATTTTTCAAATAGAAAATCCAGTGCTGGATGACTCAAGTCCTCAGGAACTGCTGGCTCCATCAATTTATTAACTTTAGATATACACCTTTCGTTGCAAAAGACAAGGTCTAGGACCCTGTTTCGTTCATTAAATATACTATTAAATTGTAAAAACTCTAAAGAAACCAAAACGTCAATTAATTCACTATAACAGTTGTCCACGTTTAATGGCTCAAAGAATAGCTCACTCACAACTGGCTTCCACTGAATAGTAGAGAGATTAAAGTCCCCTAGGATCACTGTGCAGTTTTTGGAAATAATTGGTTCATTTTCATGTAATTTTGTTAAAAATGTGTAATATGCCAATTTATTTTCTGGTGGCAGATAAACACAGCAAATATAAGTTTTTTCGCCACTTTCGTTTTCTATTGAGACCCATAAATCCTCCGCTTCGGACTGAAGCGATGGATGATGAGTCACATTAAGGTTATTACTTACCGCGATCATAACACCACCACCGTCCTCCTTTTTAGAGCCAGTGGACTCCCTGTCCCGTCGAAACACATGAAAATAATCACTAAACAATCTCTAGGTATGACCTATTGAAGGCTGCAAAGAAAGAATATGGCAAAACAAAAGCCTGGTAAATAGGTGGAAAATTTTACAACTGGAACGAAAAATTGGGTAGTAAACAAGTGATTTCCTTAAAGTCTGAGTTATAAAGTATTTTTCAAAAACATTTAATTCTCACGACTACGTCGACCCGGTTGTTCCTTTTCCGAAACCTTCCATTTTTTTACGAAAACTAAGAATTTTTTACTAGGCGCCATTTCAAAAAGATCTATTACTACCCAACTGCAGTCCTGCCGAATAAAATATGTTGTAAATACAACAGAAGTATTTAGTCTCCGCATTAAAACGAAAAGAGGTAATTCCCCGGCTGCAGAGTGCGTTGTTGCCAACATACTACATAATATTTATGCCCATGTCCTGCAGCGTTCCGTCCGTTGTCAGAGGTTCGCGTCCGGTTAAGGGAGGTTTCAGATTTTTTTAACCAAAAAAAATTGTCCGCGTCCGGTTATTAGAGTGTCCGGTTATAGGAGTGAATTTTACACGCAAGGAAATAGGGTAAAGCTTGGTTCCAACAAAGTTGTCCGCCTAAAGGGAGTGTCCGCTTAATAGAGCTGTCCGCAGGGAGAGGTTTCACTGTATATATACTGAAAGTCTTAATTTTCAATCTTGCTCGGTTTTTTATTTCTAGGAGTACCTGCCTATATTTTATCAGCTGGTGAAGCTTTTTGTTTTATGGCTAATTTAAATTAATCACAGTTTAATGTAGGGTCACCGAGAGGGTCACTGTCTGTTTAAATTTTTTGTTAACTAATTATTTTAGTTTGGTATTTTATTTTGGGTGGTTTTATAAGGGTAACTTCGCTAGATACCGCCACCTGAAATTGAATTTATACTTGTATTTTGTAATTTTGTTTATTTATTATTAATTTATAAATAAAGATTATTTCTAATCACGTTAATGGACATGATGTACGATCCACTCCAAGTAATCAGGCACTTTAGTAAAAAAAACTGTTCCATCGCAAATGCCCTCCTTGGAGAGCTCTATTAGTGTACCGTTTACTGCCAGAGCGGATCCAGTTGTTAGACAATACGTTCCATAGTCGCATAGATCTGAATCTTGATTACAAGATTTTATAATAACACCTGACTTGACCAATAATTCTGATCCCAATGGTTGCCAGCCACTTAAAGTTTCTGTGGTATCTGAAAATAAATTATCAATAATTAACGCAGATTCAGTTAGCTTCGTTAAGATTGTGTCGTTAGAACAAATAATAAGGAGTACTGCGAGAAAATAGACATAAGACCTAATAAAACTAAGTTTGTGAAAAGTTCCTCAAAAGGGGACAGGGTAGCTCGTTGAAACCGTGCGTAGCTATATGGAATGAAGATAAAATAAATGTTATCTGAAAAGGTGTAATGAAATGTGGAGACTTACTAGGGAAGGAATGAACCAACTCTCAAGTTCTAGCTTGGGTCTCTTCTACTTATGTCAAGGAAATATTTGACGTCAGTACAGAGACAGACAACTCACAAGATTTTGTACATACCATAGTTAATTTGTTATTGCCATCCGCTATAAACTCACATAACGTTTCGCAAATTTTAATGCTCTACATCTCAGAATATATTTATTAAATATTAAATATTTTTGAAATCAGAAGGAAACAAGGAATATAAATATGTAATGAAATATATGGAGTTTCGACTGCAATTTCACACAAATTCAAAATAAACTTTATTGTCTGAATGTTAATAGATTTCATTGACAACTTACTTAAAAGTAGCTACCTTTATTAGTTACAATTTAGTCAATAAATTTTAATTGGCTAATGAATTTTAAGTTAAGTTTAAAATTTAAATTATTTTAACATAGACAAACATTGGATAAAAAAAATTAGATTAAATAAACAAAAATTACATATTTAAAATTTTTTAAAGTTCTACACAAAGACACAAACAGTTAAAACCTTTATCTAATAAAAATTAAGACTTAATAATCATACTATGTATTGATAATAAAATTCAGTCAAAATTTAAAATACGGCCGCCAAAACAACATTAAAAGTAAATACATAAAAATAAATAAAATTTAAAATTACCGAACGTGAAAACAATGACAGTTTAAAAACCCTTAGCACTCAAAAATAAACAGTTTAAGCCTGATAAAATTCCCTGAAACTGGAGAAAAAAATTAAGAGGAAATAATTTAGCGTCGGTTTAAAATGTAGGATAAAGACCTTCGGTTTTGAGTGACAGTTTTTATTATTCATTTTCAGGTAAGGAAGTGTGTTTTCTAACGCTATAGTGCTTAAATGTTAGTAGTGCTATAGAATAACCTGCAAAACAAATATCACCGCTTTTAAAGCATATCTTCCGATTGCGGAAAACATCTGAATATTTGGAAAAATTGCGAATTTATTATTTTTTCCGTAAGTTTACATATACAAATGTAATAATAAATCTTAATTTATTATCTAAACAACTCAGAACTCCCCACAAGGAGGTGGCTGCACTTCGAGTTCCACCCACATCCTTCCCTCCATCCTACCATTAAGAGTGTGTGCCGATTTATGCCGTGCTTTCCGATGCCACTTTGCAATCTGAATCACTGCTGAATTCATTAATTGTCTCCCTCGATTTGAGTGTTGCCCTAATGTACCCATCTCTTGATTGCGGTCCCCATACCTTAAGTGAAGCTTCGGTAACTAGCTATATCCCAATCAGGGGTCTCACCCACAGGCACATTAGAGAGTTAGGGCTTAGAAGAGTCCTAAAAGCCAAAAGACTGCTTCGACTGGAAAAGGCATTAGGAACTTTTACACTCCTTCACTTAAATTTGACGCATTAGATTATACGGAAATGATAGATTGGAGTACCACAAAAATATTCTCTCCTCCTCTTCTCTGTGGGATAAGTGATGAAGAAATCAAAAACTGCATACAATCGGGTGAGACCCCTGACTGGGATATACATGTCACACGCAAGCCGTGAAGCGTTTCGTGGAGCTAGTTACCGAAGCTTCACCTAAGGTATGCGGACCGCAATCAAGATGGGTACATTAGAGCAACACTCAAATCGAGGGAGACAATTAATGAATTCAGCAGTAATTCAGATTACAAAGTGGCATCGGAAAGGACGGCCTAAATCGGCACACACTCTTAATGGTTGGATGGAGGGAAGGGTGTGGGTGGAACTCGAAGTGCAGCCACCTCCTCGTGGTGAGTTCTGGGTTGTTTAGATAATAAATTAAGAATTATTAGATAATTTCTAAGCAAGCGAAGAGCTGCACATTTGTATATGTAAATTTACGGAAAAAATAATAAATTCGCAATGTTTGCAAGTATTCAGATGTTTTGCGCGATCGGAAGATATGCTTTAAAAGCGGTCATATTTTTAGCTCACACATATACTATACTATAGTAGTGTGAGCTATGGTGATCCTAATTTTTTCGAGAAAAAAAAAGTTGCTCCGATTTCAAAAATTTTTATATATCTTTGCGTTTCAGATGATTTTGAAACTTTTTTGTTGCGCCGTCTGTCTGTCTGTCTGTCTGTCTGTATGTCTGTAACGACCAACGCGCATAACTCAAAAACCGCTTGGCCGATTTTAATGAAATTTGGTACCTAGGCTGGGTTTTGGGCCGAGATGGTCCCATTTAAAAATGAACAAAATCCACGGAGCACAAACCAAATAAAAGGGTGGGGGTTGATTTCAAAAATTAGAGTTTATGGAAAAATATGGCGTGTGTGACATCAAACGAAAGGTAATTGAGTCTGGAGTTCAACAAAATACATTTTAATTTATTTAAAAAAAGGGTGGGGGTATATTTCAAAAATTAGAGTTTAAGTGAAAAAATGGCGTGTGTGATATCAAACGAAAGGTAATTGAGTCCGGAGGTTAACAAAATACATTTTAGTTTTTGTTTTTTAAGGGTGGGGGTAGATTTCAAAAATTTGAGTTTAAGTCAAAACATGGCTTGTGTGGTATCAAACAAAAGGTAATTTAGTCCAGAGTTGAATAAAATATATTTTAGTTTTTATTTATATTAGCTCACACGTACACTATAACTATAGTACCTAGTGTGAGCTTAGGGGCCCATATATTGGCAGAGTATTTTGCAGGTTATTCTATAGCACTACTTACGTCTAAGCAGTTAGAAAATACAAACCTAAAAGTACACAAAACAAATATGCGGAAAAACTGTGAAATTCGTATTTTTTAAAACTTTCGGCGTTTTGCGCGATCGGAAGATGTTGTCCGAATTTGATAGTTTTAGCTCACACATATACTATACTATAGTAGTGTGAGCTATGGTGATCCTAATTTTTTCGAGAAAAAAAAAGTTGCTCCGATTTCAAAAATTTTTATATATCTTTGCGTTTCAGATGATTTTGAAACTTTTTTGTTGCGCCGTCTGTCTGTCTGTCTGTCTGTCTGTCTGTCTGTCTGTCTGTCTGTCTGTCTGTCTGTCTGTCTGTATGTCTGTCTGTAACGACCAACGCGCATAACTCAAAAACCGCTTGGCCGATTTTAATGAAATTTGGTACCTAGGCTGGGTCTTGGGTCGAGATGGTCCCATTTAAAAATGAACAAAATCCACCGAACACAAACCAAATAAAAGGGTGGGGGTAGATTTCAAAAATTAGAGTTTATATGAAAATATGGCGTGTGTGATATCAAACGAAAGGTAATTAAGTCTGGAGTTAAACAAAATACATTTTAATTTATTTTAAAAAAAGGGTGGGGGTATATTTTAAAAATTAGAGTTTAAGTGAAAATATGGCGTGTGTGATATCAAACGAAAGGTAATTGAGTCCGGAGTTTAACAAAATACATTTTAGTTTTTGTTTTTTTAAGGGTGGGGGTAGATTTTAGAAATTTAAGTTTAAGTCGAAACGTGGCTTGTGTGGTATCAAACAAAAGGTAATTTAATCTGGAGTTGAATAAAATATATTTCAGTTTTTAGTTATATTAGGTCACACGTAAACTATAACTATAGTACCTAGTGTGAGCTTAGGGGCCCAATAAGGACTCCGCCACAGCCCCAGATTCCTGGAATGTGTTTTTGGGACAATTGTAATAATGCTTGATAAGGAGCATTGACAGCCTAGAAAATAAATCTATTAATTTGGAGATCAAAATTTAACCTTTCTTTGCTCTTTTCAGCTACTTAGGTGAAACTTTACGTTTTAAACAAAATATACTTACATTTTTGTAAATTTTTGTAGCACGCACCCCATTCGAGGGGTATAGTCCACCCCTATATTTTGATTAGAGAATGTGGGTCTAGTGATACCTTGTTTTGAAGGTCTCTTGAATATCTTTACAACCCTGTAAAAATTTTAAAAATCTATGATTTTGGTTTTGTGATATTTGCCTTCAAACTTTTAAATGTATCATGTATAATTTAACCAGAATTTTATATTTTTCGCATTTAATTTTTTATTTATCATTTAATTTTTAATTTGAAAATTTGTAAGGAATATATCTAAGACTAATCGATTGATTTTCGAAATTTTAACAATGGCAATGTATAATTAGCGGGGTAAAGACAAATTCAAATTCAATTTTTACCTTCCTAGCTCACGCAGCAATTGCGAGAGAAGTTATTGTTTTCGATGAAATTTTTTTTCAGATAACGCCGAAAATGTGTTATTTGAGTGTATTTTGACCTATCCTAGCAATATCGTCGAGATTTTTGTCTGTGTGTGTGTGTGTGTGTGTATATATATCTGCCCTTAACACGATAGCTCCTAAACCGCGAAACCGATTTTCTGATTTGTCTGTCTGTCTGTCTGTCTGTCTGTCTGTCTGTCTGTCTGTCTGTCTGTCTGTCTGTCTGTCTGTCTGTCTGTCTGTCTGTCTGTCTGTCTGTCTGTCTGTCTGTCTGTCTGTCTGTCTGTCTGTCTGTCTGTCTGTCTGTCTGTCTGTCTGTCTGTCTGTCTGTCTGTCTGTCTGTCTGTCTGTCTGTCTGTCTGTCTGTCTGTCTGTCTGTCTGTCTGACTCAATTACCTTTCGTTTGATATCACACACGCCATATTTTCACTTAAACTCTAATTTTTAAAATATACCCCCACCCTTTTTTTAAAATAAATTAAAATGTATTTTGTTTAACTCCAGACTTAATTACCTTTCGTTTGATATCACACACGCCATATTTTCATATAAACTCTAATTTTTGAAATCTACCCCCACCCTTTTATTTGGTTTGTGTTCGGTGGATTTTGTTCATTTTTAAATGGGACCATCTCGACCCAAGACCCAGCCTAGGTACCAAATTTCATTAAAATCGGCCAAGCGGTTTTTGAGTTATGCGCGGTGGTCGTTACAGACAGACATACAGACAGACAGACAGACAGACAGACAGACGGCGCAACAAAAAAGTTTCAAAATCATCTGAAACGCAAAGATATATAAAAAATTTTGAAATCGGAGCAAATTTTTTAGGATCACCATAGCTCACACTACTATAGTATAGTATATGTGTGAGCTAAAATGCCAACTTTTTAACGGAGCGTCGCATCAATATGTGCTTTTCTAAATATAGTAAAGCATATTTTTCTCAAAATTTTGTGTTACAACCAAATACTTTGTAGGAGCTTTCGTTTCGGAGTTATTGACAAAAAACTGTTTTCAAGGTTGATATAGCATGGAGTTTACCTGAAGTGTGCTAATGGGCTGGGAAGGTATTAGATCCGTCGTGGATCCATTTATTTTATATCAAAAACTAGAGCTGATATAAAAAAAAACGGAAAGCCTTTTTGTAATCAGCAGGGCACAATTATACAAAATCATTGCTTTTCTTCAGGCACCAATTTTTTTTAAATTTTATGTGCCTGCATAATTAATGGTACAAACTAAAATTTCTAAATCTCTGGTCCATCAATTATGGGCTATTATTTTAGGAAATTTAACTTGAAGTAGATATGCATTCTACAAAAACACCAAATAAACTACCAAAAATAATTATCCTATAATAATTTTAAGAAATACGGGTAACCAAAATGGAATAAAATATTTCGGGAAAGGACAGTACTCCTTAAATTGATTCAGAAAAGTGTTTATATATTATAGAGGGTGTTTCAGATCAGATAAAAGTAACTACATTTGGACTTCGGAAATGGGAAGATATACAATTTTGGTTAATATTGAAAAAAGTTGATCTATTCCGAGTCCAATCAGATGATTTATCAAAATTAAAAATATCTACAGGAGTTTTCACAATATAGAGCAAAATCGAAAAATTGTGTTTTCTAGAAAAATGACATTATCTCTTGTTACTGCAATTTTCTTTAGTTTTATTTTGTTTATAATTTATCTATTTCGCCTCAAAAATAATTAGCCATACAAATTCAAATAGTGGCACCTTGCGCCGTCGAAACAACGCAGGTGTTAAGGACATGCGCAAACGGCGCATGAAAACAGACATTCTGTCAAGCGATAAAACACGTGAACTCGTGAAAAATAATTCTCTTCTTTCGAAGACTAATTTTCTTTCGAAAATTAACTATTAAACATAAAAACCTTAGTTATTAAGTGCTACCATCCTCAATCCAAAGACTGAACGTGAGACTACTTCAAGAGCGGGCCCGCAAGGAGAAAAATAGCCATCAAAAGGTAGGTGCCATTTTTTATCTTGCTTTTGTATGGTTGCGCGATCAAGAAATATTAAATAAGAAAATTACACCTAAAGAAAGTTACAGTCCGCTATGAATTAAAGAAGAAAATCTATTCACCCTATCCATTACATTTTATGGACCTCCGAGCCGCATCTAGGCTATGAAAAAGCGTTTTTAAAAATATTCTAATTTTTCTTGAACGCCATATTGGGCTTCATTCTTATCAAACGGAGCACAGTTTAGTTGTAGGTAATCAAGTTTCCTTGATACCTACGTATGTGTGCGTGTGTGTGTGGCCTTCTAAATTTAAAATAAAAACTTCACGGTCAGTCTTGTTTACTACCTACTATCGATAGATAAATTTAATGCATTTATTTATTCCGGAATTTTGTGTTTTCAAAATTTGATTTAATGCAAAAATAAAATACAAATCTTATATCAAATATCGCCTTTCGGTTTCGCGTTTCCGCGATTTTAAACATATTTAGTGCGCTAAAGTGCAAAAAAATAAAAGTGTTTAAATAAATCAAAATCCAAGTAACCAATTACAAAAAATCAAAAACTCAAAAACTGTTTTAAAATAGATACCTTTTTTTTCAATAATTTAAAACCAAGTCAATACAAAAAAAATACTTACCAATCAAAATGGGGGATGCAGAACTAAAAACATTTACTAGAAAAAGAAAAATCGCTTTGACTAGGATCACTGAAATCTATACTTTGGCGGTAAAAGCCAAGGATGATGAAGCCGAGCGCCCTATCTTTCAAATTGCTTTTGAAACTTTGGAAGATCAATATTTTGAGTTTAAACATCTCCATAACGAATTGATGGGGTTGCTGACCGACGATAAAAATTTCGATGCGGAAGATGCAATTAGAAAAAATTGTGACACTTTTTATTTTCAAGCAAAAGCAATATTTTGTAAGTTATTTCCAATTCCAGGCACTTCTAGGCCGCAGTCCTCTGCGCCTACTCCCACCAGTCATAGTTTTGAAAGTTTTAAACCTTCAATTCCGGTTTTTACGGGCTCAATGCTAAAATGGCCGACTTTTCTAGATCTTTTTTCAAGTATAATAGACAAAAATCCTGCACTATCGAATGCCTCAAAATTTCGGTATTTAATTACTTTATTGCAGGGTGAACCATTAAATTTGGTAAAGTCGTTACCAGTTACGGATAGTAACTATTTAATTGCCTTTTCAAATCTACAAAAAAGGTACAACAATAAGCGCCTTTTAGCTACGTCATATTGGAATTCCATTGTGCATGTTTCCTCCATGAAATCAAATCAAAGCTCTAAAGATCTTAGAAATATTTTGGACACGTTTACTGAAAATCTAGATGCCCTGAATGCCTTAGAATTTAATACAAAAGATTGGCAGTTTCCGTTGTTTAATTTATTGCTGGGAAAAATAGATACTCCCACTAGATCAGCCTTTGAGGTTTGCCATACTGAAAAGGAAATTCCTAGTTACACCGATCTATATGAGTTTTTAGAAAAACAGTGCCAAGCACTAGAATCGGTTCAGTACTTTCAGCCTTCAGTATCAAATATGGAAAAAAAATCTAAAAGTTTTGGATCTGGTAACTACAATAGTTCAAAACCAAATTCATATAATAACAATAATTTCAAAAACTCCTTTATGACAGGCATACCACAAAAACAACAAATTTTACCAAACTTTAATAATCATAATCAAAGCAACTTTCAAACAAAAATATCAAAACAATGCAAGTTATGTAACCTTTCGGTACATCCTTTTTCTCAATGCCAAGTTTTTTTACAAAAAACTCCAGCTGATCGTCTCGCTTTCGTGAGACAAAATAATATATGTGGCAACTGTTTAAGATCAAATCATTTTCTTTTAAAAGATTGCTCATCGCCTTTTAATTGCAAATCCTGCGGGTTACGTCACCATAGTTTATTATGTGACGTCACAACTCGATTTAACCCAGCCCAACCTAACATGCAAACTTCTTCATTTATTTCAAGCATTCAGTCACCAACGCAAAATCAACAATCAAATTATAGTTTATATCCTAATAATATCGATTCAAATCAAATACCTTTCTATGATAAAAATATTCAGCAGAATATTAACCCAACCTTAACTAGCATGCAGCATTCTAATCAATCTAATTTTAAGTCACAAATGCAACCAATTCAAGATCAATCTCAACAACAAATCAATCAAAGTCAATATCCTTCTACTTCGCAACAAAATCAACAATTAACGCAAAATACATCTCGACAACAACCTAACCAAACCAACTGTTATACCTCATTCACCCCAAACTGTCAAAGCACAGTACTATTGTCTACCACTATTGTAGAAATCCTCGATGCACGCGGGAACTATCAAGTAGTGAGAGCCGTCCTAGACAACGCCAGCGAAGCCTCTTTTATCAGCGAAAACTGCTTAAATAGGTTAGGTTTATCTAGGAAAAAATTATCTGTTCCTATTCTAGGAATAAATCAATCTTCTTCTTGAACAAAAGGTATGACGCAATGCACTATTCGTCCAGTTGGAAAAACTGATCCCACATTTTCCTTTAACGGTTTAGTCGTTCAAAGATTATGCTCTTCTTTACCTAGTGTCCAAATTAATCCAAGAAATTGGAATTATCTTTCAAACATTAAACTAGGCGACCCCTTCTTCTACAAACCAGCCCCTGTTGATCTACTTCTAGGCGCCGAGATTTATTCCCAAATTATTAAATCAGGTCTTATTTCTGGGTGTCAAGGTCAACCAGTCGCCCTAGAGACGGAGCTGGGATGGGTGTTGTTAGGCAGGGTCGAACAAAACATATCTTATCAATCCAATCCCTTAAAAATCGAAAACTACTTTACCGCTTTCGATAACTCTCTAGACTTGACTCTTAGGAAGTTCTGGGAGCTTGAATCGATTCCTCAAAAAAGCTATTTATCCCCAGATGAGAAAAAAGCTGAGGAAATTTATCAAAATACGGTATCACGTGATAGCACGGGACGATTCATGGTAGCTTTACCTTTTAGGCACTCTGAACCCGACTTAGGTGACACGTTTTCTAGAGCTTACCGTTGTTTCATTTCATTAGAATCTAGACTTCTTAAAAATCCTGAAATGTATTCCATGTATTCAGATTTTATGCTAGAATATTTAAAAAACGGACACATGAGCCTTATTTCAAATAATGAACCGAAATCAATGAATGTTTCATATTTACCACATCACGGGGTACTAAAACCCGATAGTACAAGCACGCGTTTGAGAATTGTATTTAATGGATCTTCAATTGGAAGTAAGAATTATAGCTTAAATGAGACCCTTTTACCAGGCCCTAAACTTCATGCAGATATTACAACTATTTTATTAAGGTTTCGTTTTCATTCTATAGCAATTCTTAGTGATGTTCAAAAAATGTTTTTGCAAATCAATTTAGTACCCGAACATAGAGATTATCAGCGTTTATTGTGGCGTTTCCACCCCAATGAACCCCTAAAAGAATATCGTTTAAATACTGTTGTTTTCGGACTCACTTCAAGCCCTTTCTTAGCAATCAGAACCTTACGAGAGTTAGCCTTTCAAGAGAAAAATAAGTATCCAAATGCTGCAAAAGTAGTTCTTCAAGACGTTTTCATGGACGATGTCTGTACGGGCAGTTCTGATTTGTCTTCTGCGCAAGCGCTACAAAAAGAGCTGATTGGCTTGCTAAAATCCGGTGGGTTTGAACTACGTAAGTGGGCAAGCAATGACCCAAGATTGCTATCATCATTGTCTCCTTCAGATTGTCAAGTTCCAATATCTTTCGATAAGGAACAACCTTCTAGTATTAAGGTCTTAGGGCTGCAGTGGAACCCTTCGTCAGACACATTTTCATATAAATGCAATCAAGATAATAGTCCGTTAACAAAACGTAAAATCCTCTCTGTAATTGCTAAAATATACGATCCTTGCGGATACATATCGCCAGTAACTCTTCTCGCAAAATCAATAATGCAAGAACTCTGGAAGCAAAAAATCAATTGGGATGATCAACCCCCACCCCACATCTGCGAAACTTGGTTACAATTTAATTCACAGTTTTCTAGTTTATCGGAGATTTCTCTCCCTAGATACATTTTTTCATCTAACATACAACGTTGCCAAATTTTAGCATTTTGCGACGCTTCAGAGCGCGGCTACGCATGCGCTATATATCTACGTATCGAATTATTAAACGAAATCAAATCTTCCCTTGTTATTGCAAAAAGCAAGGTAGCCCCACTCAAAACAGTTTCGATTCCTCGACTGGAGCTATTGGGAGCTACGCTCCTTGCTGATTTACTTCGATTTGTCCTAGACATTTATTCGTCAATGATAACAATCGATGAGATCTTAGCATTTTCTGACTCAGAGGTAGTCCTGGCTTGGATTTCTAACTCTCCGCATAGGTGGAAAACTTTTGTGGCTAATAGAGTCAGTCACATCCAGGAAACCATTCCAGATATTCCCTGGTATCATATCCGAACTCTGGAGAACCCAGCCGACTGCGCCAGTCGCGGCCTAACTCCAGATAATTTACTTAATCATTGTTTATGGTTTACCGGTCCCCCCTGGATATGTTCTCCTCGCTCTGAATGGAATTTAGCTTCCCTGTCAGAATCGAATATTACTAGTTCTGTTTTAGAGGAAGAGAAAATACAGGTTTTGGCCACAATTCTCAATAATGATATTTTAAACGATCTTTTACATAATTATTCATCTATTTTACAAATTCAACGTATTATTGCTATTTGGCACAGATACTTTTTCAACATTAAGCATCAGGACACTAAACGCACTGGTTTTATTACGCTTTTTGAATTACAAGAATCATTACTTGTACTTGTCAAGTACGTGCAAAATCAACATTTTTCTGATATCTTCTTAAAAATTCAAAATAATGAACTTTTACCAAAACCATATCGCAAATTAGCGCCTTTTCTCGACCCCCAAAATCGTATTCGAGTTGGCGGGCGGATTAGAAATTCAATCACATTATCATATGATGTAAAACACCCCCTACTATTACCAAGTGATAGCACCCTTACCAAGCTGCTCATTCAAAATATTCATTTAACCTACTTGCACCCAGGATTTAATACAACTATGTATTTACTTAGACAACAGTTTTGGGTACTTTCAGCACGTAGAGTTATTCAAAAGGTTTTATCATCTTGCGTTAAGTGCTATCGCACTCAACCCAAAGCTCTTACCCCCTACATGGGTGACCTTCCAAGCTTCAGAATATCACAGCTGAAATGTTTTTCAAATGTTTGCATTGACTACGCTGGACCTATAAAATTAGCTCAAGGGCGTAAATTAGTCATTCATAAGGCTTACATTTTAGTGATTGTGTGCACAGCTTCTAAAGCTATTCATCTCGAACTAGTTTCTAACCTAACTTCAGAGGCTTTCATTGCTGCTTTTCGGAGATTTGTCAATCGAAGAGGAGTTTGCACCAATATTTATTCTGACTGCGCAACTACATACAAGGGAGCTTACAAGGAGCTTACCGAGCTTTCAAAGCACGCCGCAGATCATTTAAAAATTTCTTGGTTTTTCAATGTACCTGCTGCCCCACATTTCAATGGGCTTGCGGAAGCTGGAGTAAAATCCGTTAAAAGCCATTTACTTCGTGTTATCGGTGATCAAATATTTAACTTTGAGGAGTACTATACTCTTTTAACCGATGTTGAAGCATTGCTAAACAGCAGACCCTTATGGGCGCAAAGCTCTGACCCGAACGACTTAGCTCCTTTGACTGCAGGGCATTTTCTTACGTTATCTGCACTAAATTCAGTTCCTGATCCAGATCTTTCTCATTTAAAACTAAATTCCTTATCTCGTTGGCAACTTATACAAAGGTTGAACACAGATTTCTGGAAGAGATGGAAATCAGAATATTTGAACACCCTGCAACAAAGGTCAAAATGGCACGAGCCAAACCCCAACATTGAATTGAATACATTGGTACTCATTAAAAATGAAAATGAGCCACCAATTCATTGGTTACTTGGACGCATAGTCGAGTTACACCCCGGCCGAGATGGGCATGTAAGGGTTGTTACGGTGAAAACTAAAACCGGGTTATTTAAGCGACCTATAGTTAAACTGTGCCCTTTGCCTATGGCTTCAGATTAAAATTAAAATATTAAATTTTAATTTCTTTAGTTTAATTGTAAATATAAATTTCTTTTCAAAATAGGAAAAAATTATTATTTTTTTTTCTGTTCAAACAATGTTTGGAATCATCTTTTTGTTTTTCTATTTTTTACTAAAAAACGCATAAACACGTTTTTTTTTGCTACTAAAGTACTATAATTGAAAACATTCGTTTTCGGTGGCGGGAAATGTTACTGCAATTTTCTTTAGTTTTATTTTGTTTATAATTTATCTATTTCGCCTCAAAAATAATTAGCCATACAAATTCAAATAGTGGCACCTTGCGCCGTCGAAACAACGCAGGTGTTAAGGACATGCGCAAACGGCGCATGAAAACAGACATTCTGTCAAGCGATAAAACACGTGAACTCGTGAAAAATAATTCTCTTCTTTCGAAGACTAATTTTCTTTCGAAAATTAACTATTAAACATAAAAACCTTAGTTATTAAGTGCTACCATCCTCAATCCAAAGACTGAACGTGAGACTACTTCAAGAGCGGGCCCGCAAGGAGAAAAATAGCCATCAAAAGGTAGGTGCCATTTTTTATCTTGCTTTTGTATGGTTGCGCGATCAAGAAATATTAAATAAGAAAATTACACCTAAAGAAAGTTACAGTCCGCTATGAATTAAAGAAGAAAATCTATTCACCCTATCCATTACATCTCTGAACAAGTTTCCCAACTTGTTTTTATTTTTGTAAATAATTATATTCTCTAATTTTCACTTAAAATTCGAGAAGCTATCTCTCTTAGTTTTTAAATATTTTTGGGTTACATTTTCTACGCTTACAAGCGTTTTTAGAATATTATTTTGATTTACTTTACGCTATATCTTTCCATATTTTAAATTTAAACTTCGCGCGCTTCTTCCAGCAATGAAGGATTTGAGATAAGCGGCTAAATTCGGCCTAGCAGACGAAAACGCCGATTGTCTGGGCGAACAACTCAACCACGCGCCACGTGCAAGGAAAGTCACCGCACCGCTATCATTTTATATTAAAATTGTGGAAACTATTAATTTTACGTTTTAGTTTATTAGATATTAGTGTTTGGAACATTTTGAACTATAGAACAATGGAGAGTCTGGTACTTCGCGTATAATCGGGCTGACCAGCCAAGTAGCTACAAAAGACATCTAATGGTAAGTCGTTTCTTGATAATTTTTCATTGCTGCGCTATTTTTAGTATTTAAGTTTTTAGGCTCTTTTTTCCCTGTTGGAGCCCTGTGGAAAGATACAGTCCCTCTTAACTCCCCCACGTTTTTCTCGAGCTATCTCGAGTGGTCCTTCGGTATATTTTATTTTCTACAGAAGGCCTAACCTCACCATTTGGTCCAGGTTCGAGCCTGATAACAGGACCCCGGGAAAAATTAAAGTCTAAATCGCATTTTGTTAAATATAAAATTTTTAATAAATACGCATGACCTTGCTCTTTTTGCTGTGCTCGCAGTAAAAATAACAAGTAAAAAAGTACCGAACGCGCATTGTTTTCGCGCATTTCCTACCTCTTTTTGGCTTGGCGTCGACTGCACGTAGGAAAAGTTTCCAACACACGATCTTAGAGAGGTAAATGAGACTTGTTTACATTGTTTATCGCCTATTTTCTTTTCTTTTTAAACGCTTTTAATTTTTAAATATTAAAAATTTCGGAAACTAATCGTTCACCTGTTTTAACGGAGTTTTTTAAAAACATTACAATGAGTACGCAACTTAAGAAGTTAGAAGCACTCCGTAATGTGCAACATAATCGCATTAATACTCTTCTTAACTTAGCTAATGCTTGCCTAACGGATGATACAAAAAAACCGTGTTTACAGGTTCGACTGATCGACCTTGATGAAATGAAAGAATCATTTTTTATTTATCAAAATCAAATAATAGAGGCTTATTCGGCAAGTCCGGAGAGACTGGAAGAAGAAAATGAACGCCTTACTGAGTTTGACGACAGCTTCTATGATATTAAAAGAATTCAAAAACAACTATTTGAGGTGAAAATTGAAGCTCCTCAACCTCAAAACTTAACGCAAGTTTCAAATTCTTCTGATCCAGACCGCTTTATGGCGTCTTTAATGCCAAGACTGCGCATTGTCGAATTTCATGGCGACATCACTAAGTTTCCAACCTTTCTAGATATGTACAATAGTTCTGTACACAATAATCCTAGTATTCCTACAAACGCTAAATTTAATTTGTTACTGTCCTACCTAAAAGGACCGCCTTTAAACGTAGTTAAACATTTACAAATAACCGACGCTAATTATATAATCGCTTACAATACGCTTCTAAAACGCTATCATAACCCCCGCTTATCGGCTCAAACTTATTGGCGCTCCGTGTATAATTTTCCCGCTCTCAAAGACGACAATCCAGAAACGCTGCGCACGCTGCTTGATGTTTTTTCAGAAAACATTGAGGCTTTAAAAACTCGAAATTACGACACTGATCAATGGTGTTTTCCGCTCGCCAACATTTTACTAGATAAATTGCCTGAGGTACTACTTTCGCGCTTTGAACTAGCTAATTCTAGATCTAATGAAATGCCCACATATCAAGAAATTTATAATTTCCTTGAAAGTCAATGTAATTCGCTATATTCGCTACAATCTAAAAATAGATTTAAAAATAATAAACAGTTTTATAAAAATAACGCCTCGCCTTATTATACAAAAACGCTACTTGGTAGATGCGCTTTTTGTGATTCTAACACACATTCAATATATTTATGTAACGCATTTAAAGGTAAATCTCCCTACGAACGCTATTCTTACGCTAAAAATAAAAAACTATGTTTAAATTGTTTAAGCTCAATACATTTAACAAATTCTTGTCAAAGTCTACGCTCATGTCGCTATTGCCCTGGTAATCAAAGACATCACTCATTAATTCATTTTGAGCGAAATTCTAATTACTTTATTTCTCAAAATCAAAATAGATCACATTTTGATGCTAACGTGAATTTCTCACAAAATCCCTCTAATATTTCTCCCAACGCATCTCCAAGTAGTGCACCACGTGGTTACTTGGCCAGTCAGCAAAGTTTTAGATCCCCGGCTACTGGTTGTCCGCTTCAAAATTACTCTACTCAAAATAATAACAATTTTACTTCGACGTCTTCTAATTCACAAGTACCAATCGCAACTCCTTCGGGTTCTAACCCCACGCATTGTGGTTTTATTTCTGCGCAATCGCAAGTTTTATTGTCAACTATCCTAGTAAAAATTCAAGATGTCCGCGGTAACTTTCAAACAGTTAGAGCCGTTTTAGACAGCGGTTCGCAAAACACTTTTTGTTCTCAAAAATTAGCGCAACAATTGGGCCTTCCCAGACAACCCTTATGTTCAAATATACAGGGGGTTGGAGGCAACTCTCTTACTTCTGATCTAGGATCGATTTTTATTAAAATTTGTAATTTTCAAAAACCAGATATTTTTGTGTCTACGCAAGCGATTATTTTGCAAAAAGTTTGTACTGATTTACCGTCAGTAAAAATAAATTCAGAAAATTGGCATTTTATAAAAAATTTACCATTAGCAGATCCCACTTTTTACAACCCTTCGCCTGTAAATTTACTAATTGGTATGGATCTATTTCCCCTAATTATACAGGGTGAAAAAATCGCTAGCGATGATCCAAATCATCCCTTTGCTATGGGAACTATTTTCGGCTATATTTTGATGGGACAAATAAATCAACCCTTAATTTCTACCCCGCCAATTAATGCTCTTTTTTGTCAAAATGAAAATGACTCGCTTTCGCAATTAATTTCAAAATTTTGGGAAACCGACTGCGTCCCCCAAAAAACTCATTTGAAACCAGAGGATGAAATTTGTGAAAAATATGTTAAACAGAGCGTGTCGCGTAATCAAGACGGCCGGTATACTGTCTCCCTTCCCTTTCGCACATTTGAGAATCCACCGCAGTTTTCTGCAATAAAACAAGTCGCGCTAAATCGTTTCTTATCTTTAGAAAAAAAACTGCTTCGCGATAAAAACTTGTATTGTGAATATTCTAAATTTATGAATGAATATTTGGAGTTGGGTCATATGGACTATGACTCAGAAAAAGAAGACGATTCAGACAGCTATTTCATTCCACATTTCGCTGTTGTTAAAAATGAAGCTATCACTACTAAGACAAGGGTAGTTTTTAATGCGAGTATTACTGACCCTTTTACGCATATTTCGCTTAATCAAGTATTATTATCGGGTCCAAAACTACAAAAAGATATTATTCAAATATTATTACATTTTCTCCTTAACCCTGTGACGCTCACCTGCGATATTCAAAAAATGTATCGGGGTATAAATATCAACCCTGATCATCAAAAATACCAAAAAATATTTTGGCGGTTTAACCCGAATGAAAAAGTTTCCGTTTTTAAACTACGAACTGTCACTTACGGAGTGAACTGTTCACCATATCTCGCTTTACGCACCCTTCAGCACTTAGCTGAGTCCGAATATGATAACTACCCTCACGCTGCGGAAGTTATACTTAACGATACCTATATTGATGACGTCACTACTTCATGTAAAACGGTTCAAGAGGCGTTAAATTTGCAGCAAGAGCTTACGGAGTTATTAGGAAACGCTGGCTTGAAATTACACAAATGGTCTAGCAATCGCTCAGAAGTGATCTCTCATTTAGATCCCTCCTTAGTCAACCCCGCAGTTTTATCTCTCGATTCGGATGACGTCACTAAGGTCTTAGGCCTGTGCTGGCATCCTTCATACGACGAGTTTCGATTTAACATATTACCTAATCAGCAAAGCTGTACAAAAAGGACGCTTCTCTCTTTTTTAGCACGCTGCTATGACCCCCATGGGTATCTTACCCCAGTAACATTCACTTTAAAATATTTGATTCAACAAATTTGGTTACTTGGTATTTCCTGGGACGCCCCGCCTACTTTAGAAATAGTTCGTCAGTGGACACTCTATCAATCTGAATTTCAAGTTTTAGAAAAATTGAGTTTACCCCGCCACATTGACATCACCAACGCCGAATCCATCGATCTCTGTGGGTTTTGTGATGCGAGTGAACGAGGGTACGCATGCGTAATATACTTACGTGACTTACGAAACGCTAAATATCACATATATTTTGTTCTTGCGAAAAGTCGCATCGCTCCACTTAAAAAATTTGTTAGTATTCCGAGAATAGAACTTCTAGCCGCTACTCTTTTATCTGAGGTCTTAAAATACACATATGATATATTCATAAAAAGGTTCACAATAAATAATATTTACGCTTTTTCGGACGCAATGGTTGTTTTACACTGGATAAAATCCCATCCAAGTAAATGGAAAACTTTTGTCGCAAATCGTGTTAGTCTTATCCAAGATAATATTAATCCAGAATGTTGGTTATATACCCCCACCTTTCTCAATAGTGCCGATGTAGCCAGCCGCGGCTGCTCGCCGAGTGAGCTTTTAAATCATCCCCTATGGTGGGCCGCCCCTAGTTTTTTACAAGAATCTTTCGATAAATGGCCAACAAAAATCCCGCAAGTCAAAATAAATGACAGTTTAGAGACTGAGGAACGAAAAAATGTTGCTCTGATTTCTTGTGACCGAATAACTGAAAATTTTTTAGATTCGCTTTTAAATAATAAATCCGATTTTTACGCTATTCAACTACTTTTAGCCCGCAGTTTGCGATTCATAAATAATTGTAGACTATCCGCAGACGTCAGAAAAACGACAAATATAGATTATATCGATCTCTTTAACGCTTTAAAATGTTTGGCTAAGCACGAACAACAAAAATACTTTTCTGAAGTAATTCTTAACCTTCAAAACCAGAAAAAATGCATAAAACCCATACAAAAATTGAATCCCTTTTTAGACCAGGATGGTCTTATAAGAGTTGGAGGACGCATTCAACAAGCCATGACTATTTCTTACAGACAAAAACATCCTCTTCTTTTACCCAAGGAAAGTAGACTTTCTTATATTTTTATTGAATATATGCACAAAAAATATTTGCATGTCGGAGTGCAAACAGTCCAATATCTCATTAGTCAAATTTTTTGGATTTTATCTGCCAAACGCTTAATTAAAACGGTTTTATCCAAATGTGTTCGTTGCTTTCGCGTCAAACCGCATTCTTATGAGCAAATCATGGGACAAATTCCGTCCTACCGCTTGATTCCACAAAAGCCTTTTACTTTTAGTGGAGTAGATTTTAGTGGTGCTATACCTATCACTCTCAGTAAACACAGAGGTGTAAAAACCCAAAAAGCATATATCTGCCTTTTTATTTGTCTAAATACTAAAGCTTTACATCTCGAGTTAGTGTCAGATCTAACTTCGGACGCTTTTTTAGCTGCGCTACGTCGCTTTGTTGCCCGAAGAGGTTACATAAAAACTCTTTTTTCAGATAATGGCACAAATTTCGTTAAATCAAGCAAAGAATTGCTTGATCTTGCAAGAAATGCTTGCACGCAACAAGCTATCGCCTGGAATTTTATCCCTCCATCAGCTCCCCACTTCGGCGGTCTTTGGGAGTCAGGGATAAAATCAGTAAAAACTCACTTAATTCGTACCATTGGCTCGCAAATTCTAAGTTATGAGGAGTTGTACACGGTTCTTTGTCAAATTGAGGCGATTATAAATTCTCGCCCCTTGACCCCGCAATCTACCGACTGTAACGATCTACAGGTTTTAACACCGGGACATTTTTTAACATATGGACCTTTAGTTTCTGTTCCTGATGAAGATTTTTCAAGTAAACCTGAGAATCGGTTATCGCGATGGAACTTGGTCCAACGAATACAAGCCGATTTTTGGCGTCGTTGGAGCCAAGAATTTTTACATACCCTTCAAGTACGAAATAAATGGTTGGAACCATGCGCAGAGCCAAAAATAGGTACCGTCGTTCTTATCAAAGACGAGTTATCACCGCCCCTTCAATGGCGGGTAGGTCGCATTATTGAAATTTTTAAAGGGCCTGATGGGCACGCTAGGGTGGCAAATGTTCGTACCGCGTCCGGTATCTTTAAACGACCTTTAGTCAAGCTTTGCCCCCTTCCAATTGATTCAGATTCACCTACCGAAAAATGATGCTCATTTTGGTGGGCCGAATGAACAAGTTTCCCAACTTGTTTTTATTTTTGTAAATAATTATATTCTCTAATTTTCACTTAAAATTCGAGAAGCTATCTCTCTTAGTTTTTAAATATTTTTGGGTTACATTTTCTACGCTTACAAGCGTTTTTAGAATATTATTTTGATTTACTTTACGCTATATCTTTCCATATTTTAAATTTAAACTTCGCGCGCTTCTTCCAGCAATGAAGGATTTGAGATAAGCGGCTAAATTCGGCCTAGCAGACGAAAACGCCGATTGTCTGGGCGAACAACTCAACCACGCGCCACGTGCAAGGAAAGTCACCGCACCGCTATCATTTTATATTAAAATTGTGGAAACTATTAATTTTACGCTTTAGTTTATTAGATATTAGTGTTTGGAACATTTTGAACTATAGAACAATGGAGAGTCTGGTACTTCGCGTATAATCGGGCTGGCCAGCCAAGTAGCTACAAAAGACATCTAATGGTAAGTCTTTTCTTGATAATTTTTCATTGCTGCGCTATTTTTAGTATTTAAGTTTTTAGGCTCTTTTTTCCCTGTTGGAGCCCTGTGGAAAGATACAGTCCCTCTTAACTCCCCCACGTTTTTCTCGAGCTATCTCGAGTGGTCCTTCGGTATATTTTATTTTCTACAGAAGGCCTAACCTCACTAATCTCTTCTATTTAGCCTTCTTAAATCCATCTTTGGACATAGGCCTCCCCCAATATCTTCCACTATTCTCTGTCTGTCGCCGTATTTATACATCTTGTCCCGCGTGTTTCTTCAATTCGTCCGCTCATTTCATTTGGGGTCTTCCCCTACTTCTTTTATTTTCTCAAGGTCTCCAGTTTACACATTTGTTCCATCTATCGTTTTTCTGTCTGATATTATGACTGGCAAATTTCCATTTTAACTTTGTTACTTCTCGTCTGACATTTGTCTTTCCATTGATCTTTGGGCTTTTGTTACCTTATCCATGTTTGATACAAGAACGATACATTGGTTGTACACTTTCGTTTTGAGGTACTGAGGATATTTTAATTTTTTAATATATAAAATAAATAGGTTAGGTGTCTGTTTGTTCGCTATATATATTGGGTATTAAGTCTATGTATCTGTGATCTATTCGGCTAATAATTAAAGCTGGTTTCCTGGCCAGTGCTCAATGCTATCGAAAGCTTTTTTAAAGTCTATAAACGCAATATATAGTCGAATGTTGTATTCGTCTGCTCCTTCTATTAGGTGGTCAACTGTACTGAAACCTTTTCTAAAGCCTGCTTATTCTTTTTATTGATATTCGTCAAATTTTCTTGTTACCCACATCACATCAACGTTAAATTAACGTGAAGAAAAATAATAAAGCTATTTTTGACAAGGAAACAACCTCATACCATGTAATATTTGTTTTTTTAAATCTACAGCTTAAGATAATTTAAAAACAAGGAGGAATCAAGCTATAAAAATGTATTTTTTGCTGAAGTTTCTGGTGCTGTGTATTAAACGTATTTTTTACCCTTGTTATTTTTATGTGTCAAATTCACACTTGAAAAGTCCTCCACAACAATGTTCTAAAACGCCACTAGATTAAGACTTCTCAAACCTACTAACTTTTTGCGAATTATTTTGTCACGTTTTTCTCTATATGTTTTTTAATCAAAAAAAGGCGCGAAAGCCTGTTCTAATTCTACAAATTACGCAAGTGACGCAAAAGGAAGTTCTAAAAATCCACTAGTTTAAGACTAGAACACATTAAGACAATTTTAAAAGATGGCGCTCAAGGCAAGGCAAAATCTTTATACATACATTATGTTTCCTTTCAAAGCTAAACAACATTTTTAAAAAGTAAACACTTTTACACAATATTAATTTGTCTTTATCGGGTTAATAACTGATGCATCGTGAAGGATCAGGGATCAGTTCATTACCTGGTTTTTGAAGTTTAGAGGCCAAAGCACTCCCGGATATATTTCATCGTAGTGAAAAATGTCGCCAATAGGTGACGCTTCTTCTAGTAAAATCTCAAAAATATTTGGTAGAAAAGCCATGCAAGTGGCGTTTTAAAATTCGTGTAGAGAAGGCGTGGACCTAATGTGATTTTGACGTCGATAAAAATCGACTTAGAATTCACTTGAAAATTACGTTAAAAACATTGCTGTTTTGATTTGATAATGTTGTTATTACAACGCCGTTTTTAGCAACGTTATTTTTTATAACGTTAATGAATGACCATTAAGCTTGTTTTCTTATATGAAACAACCTTTTTTTTCTAGCAGCTTTTACTATCAACGTTTTTTTCTTACGCGTTTTTTTACGTGTTAAACACGTGATTGTGCCATGTCGGTAGTTTATTTGTTAATATTTCCGTGAAAAGCTTATAAATTACAATGTTACTGCTGTAAATTATCTCTTACGTTTCCGAAATCTCCATGTAGTCACTTTTGTTCATTAATGTCTTGTAGTTGTAATAACTTAGACTTACTTGTATTTGTTCCGCAGTAAAGACACTAAGAGAAAATAATGCTATATATAAGATCGTCATTTTATTTTTTTTTTAATTTTAAAAGTTCTTAAACTGTCACGTTTTCCAGAGGTATTTGAGATTTCATTCGTAGAATATGTTAGATTAATGAGAGATTATTATTATTAATAACTCCTTTTAAAAAAAATTGTTTAGGCAATATAGTTATTATGTTATTATTTCTTCAAGGAAAAAAATCTATGCGTAGACGGCATAGCTGTACCCGATTGATGTAGTCCAAGTATATTTTGTGTACTCTGTACCTACTCAGTCCAGAATACTTTAGAATCGTATGTAATTTTACAGTATCTCAATTTGAAAATGCAACTAAACTAAACTTTGGCAACTTTGCGTCCTCTCTCACTGATTGGTTCTCAGGGCAAACCATATAAATGCAAAACGAATACGGGTTGCCAAGTTTCAGCTCGAACTTCCTATAGGCGTGCTTTACTCGCAAGCAAGTTGCATTTTCAAATGGAGACACCGTACTACTTGTAATTTTACTATATTTGAGAACTTTAAGTACTCGAATAAATTTTATATTATGAGTACTTGTACTCCGAGTTCTTTTAGTGGCGGCTCGTGAGGTAGTGCCACGGAGCCATGGCACTACAGTATTTTTCTGGAAAAATTTTTTTGGTTTTTATCTTATTTTATCCATTTCTTTTTCATTTATATATTATATGAAATTGGTGGATCGCACCTCGACGATGCCACTTTTCTCTTGGCTCCTTCGAATACAGATAGATTTTATCTGCAGCCTACATAAGCGACTTCGACAGTGATAGGGCCAATGTTGGGCATTTTAGCCTTGTTTAAATGGAAAAATCAAAGAAGTTTTGTGCCTGGCACAGACCATCTGTTAGACGTATTACTCGCATTGTTTTTGTGCGTGGAGCATGAATGTTTTAATTTCCGCCCTTTTTACATTTTGAGTCATTTTGTAATCATAGTAGTAGCTATGTTTTTTAATGACTTGTGAGTAAACAATTCGGCGCAACACCCCGATTTTTTTTACTGACTCAAAATTCTGGCACTTTCATTTTTATTAACACGAATCGTGGCTGAGTTCTTTTGCACCCGAGTTCTTCTCAAGATTAATTTTTTTAACTTAAAAAACGATGTTTTTAATCTGCTTATATTTCATGAATTCAAACATAAAACATGGCATCATGGCGTCTGCCCCCTTCCCCCCCAATACTCTTTTCCAAATACGCCACTGTACAGGCTTCGTTTATTCTAAATTGAAAAGAATAGTTCATTTCTCAAAGTGGAGTTTACAAATTACAAAGAAAAAACTCAACGTCTTCTCTACTTAAGTCTTTATTGTTTCGGGTTTTAGTTATTTATTTATTTATTTATTATGATAAGTTCAAAATGAGTCAATTTAATATAACTAAATAAAATTTGTTTTCTTGAACACCCAGTTGGTTTATGTCGAATTACATGCATTAATCACCTTGCTCCTCTAAAATCACTTAGCGGAATATAATTAAACTTGGAAATGTTTACTGGTCCTTTGGCTAATTGAGGTCATTATAAAAAAAGTCGCTTATGCATTTTAAGGGATGAAAATAAGTTGAACTTTTTTGAGAGTATGTGGGAACACGGAACAAAATTATATTTTCATTATTGCTGGACGGATTTTAGCTAAACTTGCCAAAAATATTTAATAGTATTTTGGCTACTATTAGTGAGCTACAATTAAAGTTGAAGTAATTTCAAAAATTTTGGAGTATGTGGGAATATGGGACATTATATCTTAACAATTGATCAACAGATTTTACCTCAGTTTGGAAAAAAATACTTGCTGCTCTATCAGCTTTAATTATGAGGCCACTATAAAGGAAGCGAGGAAGGAAGTCGCCTATACAAAATATATTCAAAATTAGGAAAATTGTAAATCGTTAAAAGTTTTTTATGTTTTATTACTATAAACCCACATAGCAAAAAAATCAAATCAACGTTAAATTAACGTGAGCAAAAATAACAAAGTTATTTTTTACTAGAAAATAACCTCATACCTTGTTAATATTTGTTTTGTTAAATCTACATGCTAAAAGATAACTTAAAAACAGGGTGGAATCATGGCATAAAAATGTAATTTTTGCCGAAGTTTCTGGCGCTGTGTATATAACGTCTTTTTTATCCTCGTTATTTTTATGTGCCAAATTCACACTTGAAAAGTCCTCCACAACATGTTCTAAAACGCCACTAGATTAAGACTTCTCAAACCTACTACCTTTCGGCGTCTTTTTTTGTCACATTTTTTTAACTTAAAAGTCACGCGAAAGTAAGTTATACTAGGTTAAGACTACAACACTTCGACAAATGGCGCTCAAGGCAAGATAAAATATCTATACATGTATTATGTTTTTTTTTAAAGTTAAACAATATTTCTTAACAGTAAACACTTTCACAGAGTATTAATGTGTCTTTATCAGATTAATGATTGATGCATCGTGATCGTAAAGGATCAGGGATCAGGTCTTTAACATGTTTTTGGAGTTTAGAGGCCAAAGAACTCCCTGATAAATTTCGACAAAGTGTAAATTGCCGACAATAGATGGCGCTGCTGCTAGTAAAATCTCAAAAATATTCGTTAGAGAAGCCGTGCAAGTCGCGTTTTAAAAATCGTATGGAAAAGTCGTGAAACTAATGTGATTTTGACGTGGATAAAAATTACTTGAAAATAACGTAAAAACATTGCTGTTTTTATGTGATAATGGCATTATTACAACCCAGTTTTTAGCAATGTTATTTTTTATAACGTTAATAATGACATATTAAGCTTGTTTTCATATATGAAATAACCGTTTTTTTCTAGCGGCTTTTAAAATCATTTTTTTTTCTCACGCGTTTTTTACGTGTTAAACACGTGATTGTGGTATGTTGGAATGTATATTAACATCCACAATTTAACAAATTATAAATATCAACAATAAAAAAATTTACATTTTAGGAGAGCCCTCCGTTAGACCTCGTCTTAGGCTGGACGCCTGGTGCTTCAGTGACCTTTATTGCAAGACAATATATTTAATTAATTAATTCTGAAAAGACTGACTACTTCGATTTTTCAAATTTTTTGTCAAAAGTTGCTCCAATATTCGATCTAATACTCGAAAATGTTTAAGATGCAAAAGGTGGCCGGATTGACATAGAAAGCCCCATAATTTGCTTTTTATAAGATTTTTAAAGATTTTTTTCTATGAAAATAATAAATATATGTATAACAATACAAAAGTAATACTACCTAAAGAAATAAAATACTGAGTGATACGTTTCTTTAAAGGAAACTTTTCACTGACTATTTAACTTTATGACTTGAAGTATACCCTTAAAATTAAAAGTTCAGATGAAATTCAACTAAATAGTTACACCATATACGTAATATTCCAATACACCCGGTTAGCTATTTACTCTATAAGTGGATTTTGAGTATCACATTAAAGGATGACAATACGAAAATTGCATAAGTCTGTCCTTTACACGTATACGAAAACGGCCACGCCCGAACGAATCAGCGCCGTCACTAGACTATGGGTATTCCCTTGAAGAATAGTTTTTTAATTATGTTTTAAAAATTCCATACAGAATATAAAAAAGTTTATAGAATTAAATTTGTTGTAATTATTAGATTCAAAATTTTATATTACGCTACAGATACACTATTGTCTTTAAAATGGTGCTGTGTTAGTTTACAATAGAAGTGCTAAAACTCAAACAATTAATTTTACGATTTTCTATATAATCTAATGACAACGTAAAAAATTCTACCTTTCGCACCAAACTTATCCTTAAACAGTTCCCAAAGTACCTAGGTATTTTTTGCATGCGAGCAGAAAATAATAAAATACGTAGGCATTTCTAAATGGCCGAACAAGGTAGGTAGATAGGTATATTATTTTTCTACAGGCGTGAAAAATAAACTACTGCCTCTAGTAAATATCTCTCTCAAAAATTAATAAATAATATTGTTTTGTATCATCATGCATTTTGCGTGCGAAAAATTGCACTTTTCCGCACTAATTCGGAAAGAAACCTTCCCGTAGCAACAAAGTTATAGTCATAAAAATCACTAAAAACCCCAATTTGACAAAATTTAATACAAAGAAATCTCCCCTTTGGTACACTAAGGGCGTAAGTCACATTCATTACACACGTAGCCTTCGCACTTATTGTACCAAACAATAAGGACGTCAGTTGCGCGTGTAATGAAAGGAAACTTACGCCTTTAGTGCACCAAAGGGGAGAAATACAATTTAAGGTTTTTTCCAAATATATTACGTATTTGGTTTTTTCCTTAAGCCGTTGACGACATGTTGCACCTAAGAAGTTCGGTCAAGCAGTCGTGTGTGGAAAAATAATTTACCTACTCGCGTGCGGTAAAGTAATTACTTTACCGCACGCCGTTCGGTAAAGGTACTTTACCGAACCCGCACCATTTGGAGACCTTAGCAACGCGGCAATAAGACAACTTCAATATTTGTTTACATTTCATCAATTTCGTCTAGTTTGACATGTTTATTTATCAATTCATGGGCGCACCCAGGTGGGGGGCCCCCCAAGCCTTAGATTTTTTTACATATTTTCGACATATTTAAAAAAAAAACACAAAAAATAGCTTAAAATTCGACACTATGAGGCTTCGGGATAGTTTTTGTAAATTGGATGCTCCTTATGTTATTTAAGGGTTAAAAAGACACTTTCCGCCTGTGTTAGGTACAATATTTTACCTATGAGTATCTTTTTTTGTAAATTTAATGTAATTTATAAATAAACATGTCAAATTAGACGAAATTGAAATGTAAACAAATATTGAAGTTTTCTTATTACCGCGTTGCTAAGGTTTCCAAATGGTGCGGGTCCGGTAAAGTACCTTTATCGAACGGCGGTAAGTAGAGACACTTTCCGCCTGTGTTAGGTACAATATTTTACCTATGAGTACCATTTTTTTTCAAAAAATTTAATGTAATTTATAAATAAACATGTCAAATTAGACGAAATTGAAATGTAAATAAATATTGAAGTTGTCTTATTACCGCGTTGCTCCAAGGTCTCCAAGTGGTGCGGGTCCGGTACACCCAATATGCAAAATCATCTTTTCGCAAAATGGTTTAAACACATATTATATAGTTTCTCTTTATTTTATTAAAAATTATAGCAGACTATTTAATTATTCTGTCAGTTACTCCCTAAAAACTAACTTCTTGCGCGCAGAAAGGTGAAGTTTTCCACATCCTAGTAGAAAATAGTAAATTTAACAAGTACAACAATATTACTTTGCCGCATGTAATTGCAGATGGCCGAACAACGCGCTTAGATGGCCGGGCCAGCAATTAAGTGAAACAAAATTTTACAAGTATTTATTTATATTAAATTTTGACAACGTATATTGTTTTGTCTGACACGTTTGTTTTTAATTTTTTGTCATGGTGTTTGTTTTTCGCACTAGTGCGGAATAGGTTTCTTTCCTCAAAACACTATTTTTATAGTTTTCCTCGGGCGTGACGAGAGCTAAAACGGCTCTGGAGGCGAAGTGAAAGCGCAAGGCACAGTGGTCTATGCCAGAAATGCGTTACCTACTATTAGCATATAAGTAATTTACGTATATGACTATTAGAGTTTTAAAGCGCGTTAAAGGCTTCTAGAACCGATTTTCGTGTGCACTTCATTGCTAAAATGTAAGATACAATTTAAATCATTTCTTACACCCTAAGAATGCAAAATCGATTGGTCGTCCAAAAATCGTCGTGTGCAGCAGGTGGTGGGGGTAATTTTTCCAAAAATTTAGATTTTTTTTTTGCATTTTTTAAATATATAAACTGTGCTCATGATTCCACCAAAAGCATATAGTAATATTTCTATCAGAAAGAGTTCCCTATTAAACAAGTGCTCGCCCTGAAAACGCGTATTTACAATAATTTATAACTTGTTATAACTCGAGAACCCTTTGCTTAATCAAAAAAACACCTTCTATAAACTTTGTGTATCAAAGATCAGGGATCACAACGGTTTTAGAAAAATGTCAATCGGACGCATAGTTTTAGCTCACACATATACTATACTGTAGTAGTGTGAGCTATGGTGATCCTAATTTTTTCGAGAAAAAAAAAGTTGCTCCGATTTCAAAAATTTTTATATATCTTTGCGTTTCAGACGATTTTGAAACTTTTTTGTTGCGCTGTCTGTCTGTCTGTCTGTCTGTATGTCTGTCTGTAACGACCAACGCGCATAACTCAAAAACCGCTTAGCCGATTTTAATGAAATTTGGTACCTAGGCTGGGTCTTGGGTTGAGATGGTCCCATTTAAAAATGAACAAAATCCACCGAACACAAACCAAATAAAAGGGTGGGGGTAGATTTCAAAAATTAGAGTTTATATGAAAATATGGCTTGTGTGATATCAAACGAAAGGTAATTGAGTCTGGAGTTAAACAAAATACATTTTAATTTATTTTAAAAAAAGGGTGGGGGTATATTTCAAAAATTAGAGTTTAAGTGAAAATATGGAGTGTGTGATATCAAACGAAAGGTAATTGAGTCCGGAGTTTAACAAAATACATTTTAGTTTTTGCTTTTTTTAAGGGTGGGGGTAGATTTTTAAAATTTGAGTTTAAGTCAAAACATGGCTTGTGTGGTATCAAACAAAAGGTAATTTAGTCTGGAGTTGAATAAAATATATTTCAGTTTTTAGTTATATTAGCTCACACGTAAACTATAACTATAGTACCTAGTGTGAGCTTAGGGGCCCATATATTGGCAGAGTATTTTTTTAAGTAGCAAAGAGTGATGCCATGACGCGACGAACGCGGCGGATCCTAGACATGCGACGAAGGGTCACCACCCAAACATATAATTTATTTTTTAGTTTAGCAGCATCATTTATTTAAAATTTGTCAAAAATTCTACTTATTTTTTTTTTAATTTCGCCTGCGGCGCTATTATTCTTATTTAGCTACTAAATTTCACATCTCAATTTCTATCAAAAACCACTAAAAAAAATGTTTTTGATGTTTGCTGCCACTTTGACCCCTGCCCCCGGGAAATTCTGGATCCGCCACTGTATACAGAGTGTAAATAAGATTTAAGTGCAGAATAAATAAGAAAGCCAAAATTATATTTATTAGTATGATATAAGAAGTGAAACCTAAATAGGTTTGGGACAGTCACGTGATATATATTTATTTTTTAATATAATTTTTTGTGACAAGTTTATTTATTACTCTGTCTTTGTCACTTTCCAATCACCCCGTTTTTAACTTAAGGCAAGCGCAAACACATTATTTGCCCCGATAAGCCTAGGCAGTCCATGTGAAAGATAGATTTGTGCACACTCGATATTTCTTTTCTATATAAACTTTGCATAACACATTGAAAGTTATCGTTACTTGTTTAGAAACTTTAAAAAATAGTTGTGGTATACCATGTATCCCAGATAAAAGTTATTACACGGTTTCTTATGAGAATTTTGAAAACAGTAATACACACAAATTTGGATTATTGGGTAAACATTGGCGCTGTTCCGAGCCCAGTCTATTTCAAAAATAAAAATATCTATAAAGACTTTTAAAAAGTCAAGCAATAAATAAATTATTTTTATTAAAAGCAGTTTTTAGTTTTTGCTTGATATTTGGAAAAACCCTTGTGGTTATTTTAAATTTTAATACAGCACCTGATTGGGCTCAGAATATAGTCAGTTTTTTCCATTTAACCAGAATTATAATATGTCTTATCATTTCCAAAATTCTCATAAGACCGCATGTAGTTACTTTTATCTGGGACACCCTGTATAGTAAGTACTTTTTGAATATTATCTATATGTAAAAATTATACTACCCGCAACTTAATGAATTATATACGAAGTAACTGGAACGACCACGGCTATATGAGACACTGAGACAAAAATTTAACAGTTTTTTTAGAGTGACAACATACAATAAATGCTAAGCATTGCAATCTTTCTCTCTCTAGTTCTAATCCCTGTGGTATTCTGTGAACTTAATACTTCAAGGAGATTGTCATTTGTGATTTGTCATTAAAGTGTTTGTCAATGTTGTCAGTAGCACCTCCTGCGCAGCGTGCTCTCTCTACAAAAAATATCAATATTTTTGCCTCACTTTGCATATAGAGATTATTGCCGTTAATAGGTCTTACGAGAATCTCTCAGTTTAGTGCCCTCTTTAGCCTATTAACCTTTCCATCATTTTTGACGTTGGTCAAAGCTGTCACATTATTTATTGATCCAGGAGACGATGTGAAGCCTTCCAAAAGGCGCCACAAATGAAATTGCCTTATTTGAAAAAAAACTTACTTGCGATTAAACTCTTTAAAAAAAATCTCTATATCGTTATTTAAAGTTGTAGTTGTACATTTACATAGATAGGGTTTTTGGCCACTGTGCGCCGATAAATCAATGTGACGACACGGGTCAAATGTGTGGGGACGATATACACCAATAAAATAATATGCATGAGTAAATTAAAGCATGTGTTTAAAAATAACCAATCAGGACATTTTATACTAAATTCTACAAGAAGGACACTCTTATGTACATTTGATATTGCCATTTCTTAATGTTTTCATCAAGAACTGGAAATTACCGTGGGTATTGGAATATTACGTATATGAGTTACACTCAAACAAAACTATACAAAGGCGATTTGAGCAAAAATTTAATTTTTATAAACAACAAAGTTAAGCCCCCCCCCCCCTTAAGACGCAGAGTTAAAAAAATCGCTTTCCTTTATACTGGACTCTCGGAAGTGAGGGTCGAGACAACCGGTGTACGGAATGGGACAACTGGGCGCCGCCAACTCGGCGCCGCCAACTGGGCGCCGGGCCAACTCGGCGCCGGGCCAACTCGGCGCCGCCAACTGGGCGCCGGCCAACTCGGCGCCGGACTAAAAAAATTTTTTTTGATAAAATGTGTGGATGAAAAATAAAATATATTATTTATATAATAACATCTTTAAAAAATCCTTTACGCAATTTTTTACAAGCTTTTATATTTAGCTTCAGATGTTCTGTCTAACTAACTATCTATCAAATCTTGTGAAGGGTTTTTGACACACTTCCCAATATCCGATTTGGATGAAATTTGGTACACACGTAGTGGTCTCATGACAATAATTTTTCTATAGAAGGGGTGGGAGGATATTTTTTTCTTATTGTTGTATTATCATCGGACCACTATGTGTATACCAAATTTAATCCAAATCGGATAACGGGAAGTGTGTCAAAAACACATTTTTCTATAGAAGGGGCGGGGGTAGGGGTGGGAGGATATTTTAGCTCACACATATACTATGCTATAGTAGTGTGAGCTATGGTGATCCTAATTTTTTCTAGAAAAAAAAAGTTGCTCCGATTTCAAAATTTTTTATATATCTTTGCGTTTCAGATGATTTTGAAACTTTTTTGTTGCGCCGTCTGTCTGTCTGTCTGTCTGTATGTCTGTCTGTCTGTCTGTCTGTCTGTCTGTATGTCTGTCTGTAACGACCAACGCGCATAACTCAAAAACCGCTTGGCCGATTTTAATGAAATTTGGTACCTAGGCTGGGTCTTGGGTCGAGATGGTCCCATTTAAAAATGAACAAAATCCACCGAACACAAACCAAATAAAAGGGTGGGGGTAGATTTCAAAAATTAGAGTTTATGTGAAAATATGGCGTGTGTGATATCAAACGAAAGGTAATTGAGTCTGGAGTTAAACAAAATACATTTTAATTTATTTAAAAAAAGGGTGGGGGTATATTTCAAAAATTAGAGTTTAAGTGAAAATATGGCGTGTGTGATATCAAACGAAAGGTAATTGAGTCCGGAGTTTAACAAAATACATTATAGTTTTTGTTTTTTTTAAGGGTGGGGGTAGATTTTAAAAATTTAAGGTTAAGTCAAAACATGGCTTGTGTGGTATCAAACAAAAGGTAATTTTGTCTGGAGTTGAATAAAATATATTTCAGTTTTTAATTATATTAGCTCACACGTACACTATAACTATAGTACCTAGTGTGAGCTTAGGGGCCCATATATTGGCAGAGTATTTTTTAATGTTGTCTTGTCATCGGACCACTATGTGAATACCAAATTTCATCCAAACCGGATAGTGGGAAGTGTGTCAAAAACTCATTCTTCTATGAAAGGGGGTGGGGGTAGAGGTGGGAGGATATTTTTTCTTATTATTGTATTGTCATCGGATCACTATATGTATACCAAATTTCATCCAAATCGGATAATGGGAAGGGTGTCAAAAACGCATTTTTCAATAGATGAGGGTGGGGGTAGGAGTGGCAGGATTTTTTTTTCAATGTTGTATTGTCATCGGACCACTATATGTATACCAAATTTCATCCAAATCGGATAATGGGAAGGGTGTCAAAAACGCATTTTCTATGGAAGGGGTGGGGGTAGGATGGGAGGATATTTTTTTTAAATGTTGTATTGTCATCGGACCACTATGTGAATACCAAATTTCATCCAAACCGAATAATGGGAAGTGTGTCAAAAACTCATTTTTCTATGAAAGGGGGTGGGGGTAGAGGTGGGAGGATATTTTTTTCTTAATATTGTATTGTCATCGGATCACTATATGTATACCAAATTTCATCCAAATCGGATTACGGGATGTGTGTCAAAAACAAATTTTTCTATAGAAGGGGGTGGGGGTAGGGGTGGGAGGATATTTTTTTTTATTGTTGTATTATCATCGGACCACTATGTGTATACCAAATTTTATCCAAATCGGATAACGGGAAGTGTGTCAAAAACACATTTTTCTATAGAAGGGGTGGGGGTAGGGTGGGAGGATATTTTTTTCTTAATGTTGTATTGTCATGGGATCACTACGTGTGTCAAAAACGCTTCACAAGATTTGATAGATAGTTAGTTAGACAGAACATCTGAAGCTAAATAAAAGCTTGTAAAAAATATTGCGTAAAGGATTTTTTAAAGATGTTTTTATATAAATAATATATTTTATTTTTCATCTACACATTTTATCAAAAAAAAAAAATTTAGTCCGGCGCCGAGTTGGCCGGCGCCCAGTTGGCGGCGCCGGGTTGGCCCGGCGCCCAGTTGGCCCGGCGCCCATTTGGCGGCGCCGAGTTGGCGGCGCCCAGTTGGCGGCGCCGAGTTGGCAGCGCCCAGTTGTCCTAGACCGCCCTGTGTAAGGCGCTTCGAGTGTCATAACAATGCAGGACTAGGTATTCCAATTAGAAAAATGTGCCACAATGTTGATGGCTGATAAGGTTTTAAACAGTAGAAGGCCAAGGCCTATCTTCGCCCTTCAATGTGACGCTGCTGATGTCATATGCAAGAGGAAGGGGGCGTCGGAAAGGAAAAAAAAAGATTTGTTCCTTAAAGCAAAACAAATTTCTTTAATAAAATGTATATTGATTCACACCCCGGGCACCTCAATAGGACTGCTGGATGCAATTATTTGCCATTTTCAATATTTTTTCTTAAAGCCTCTTGTTCTTATGTCTAAATAGTCGTAGTTTTTTTTTTGTAAAGTATTTTTTTAGGAAAAATCACAAACCATAGTTAATTAATAAGATGTTTTGGCCAATTAGAAGATAAACCCCCGGTAGATTTAAGGAATTACAACATTTTTTCAATTTTTTTATTTTGGTGTAATTGGTACTCATAGGGAATCAATCAGTAAATAAATTTTTAATAAAATCAAAACTTTTAAGTGCCAAGGGTAGCCGGTTTGATATGGAAAGCCCCTTATATTAAAAATAAGCTTAAATTAGGAAATAGGTATAAATATACTAGCTTTTAGTTAAATATTTACCTTAATATTTACATGTATTAGTATATGGATGATTCTACAAAAATGGTGCTGTGAAGTGGGAATGCATATTTTTCACACACAGACTTCAAATGAAGCATAGTTTTAGTTATAAGATTTAAAACGAAATGTTTTCTTTATGGAGCATTTGAGTTTAATGTATAAAAAAAATTGCAAGTTTATAATTTTTTTTATTACAAAGCAAATACCTCATTCCTCTGATGTAGTCCCAAACCAAATATTAAAAACTCAGATTGAAAAAAATATCCTAAAAAATAATATTTAACCAAGTCTTAACTATTTATCAAAAAATTGATAAAACTTAAGTTTGTAGTCATATTTTTGAAAATCCGAATTAACATCTTCCCGGAAAATTTTACAATTTTAAACGTGCTCCATTTTTAATAACACAATATTTATGAATACCACCGGTTAATTTCTAGAGAAAGAGACGGCCCTGGATATCTAATTTACTTGTGAGGATGACAAGTTTTGACAGATAATGTCAACTTTAGTTTGGTTTAAGTTATAGATCTTTTTATTTTCGGCAGAAAATTAGTTTTTTTCGGAGAAATCAAAAAGGAACGCTTTAATTATCATTCCTCTGGTAAGTAAATATTCGACTGATATCAATAGTATAATATTTTTCTTGATTGTTTTAAAATTATAAGTATAGGAAATTTGTTTATATAAAACTTAAGTTAAGTAGTCTAAATAGATTTTGATTTAAATTGGAAAACCATTAAAAAACTCATTCCTCTGGCATTTTTATGCAATAATTCCTAAAATTTGGGAAAATAAATGTTTATTAGCTTACACCTAATTAGTTACATAAATTTAACAAAACAAAATTATTTACTGTGCTGTACTGTTATTTAAAGGCAATGACCAAAAATGATATCCATCATCACGAAGGGACCTAACTAACAAAATTACGAAAATTGAAATATTTTGCGGTCTAACTGTTCTCAGGCAACCCTTTGGTCTCACAAAGTGGCATATCTTCATTCCAAATAGTTCAGAAATAAATTGCTTAAAAACTAAGCTTTTTCGTTTTTAGGTCTCCCGACTAACTTAGCAAATGGGGTTCATTTCATGAGAAAGGCGACGATATGGAATATGATTTGTGGATTTATGTTCGGTTAAAAAAAAACACGATACATCACCGGAAACTAACTTTACAGGTCTTGTCCCCCGTAGCGTAGTGGTAGCAAAATTTGCTTTACGCACAGGCGGTCCGGGTTCGATTTTTTACTAGGTACTTAAATGTTTGTGACTGTTTAAAATGCTTGATTGATCCAGATTGGATGAAAAGCCCCAGTATAAAAAAAAGCTTACAGGTCTCCCTAGGTTTGCAAATTAAATTTCCTGCGTCGACCTGTAAAATTCACGTTTGCGGTCTAGTAACGTAAATACCTATTATTTTTATTTGTTCGTACATCTTGCTGCTTCACCAGCTTTTTTACTTTCCAAACCCGCGCAGCAATGGCTCACTGTCTGTCTATATGACATAAGAGACTAAAAGAGGGACCGATAAAACTATTTTCCGGTCTCTTAGTTATTTACCGGTCCCAGTTGTGTTAAAGAAGTTTTCCATGTAAAGTGACACTTCCATACAAAACAATTGTACGGAAAGTGCTTATTCTCCGGTCGGTTTATAAAATAGGTTTTTACGACCCAGGAAATTTCCAGGTCGAGCCGAAGGCGAGACCAGTTAACCTGGCGACCGATCTTGTATGGTACGTATAATTCTTTAAATGATATAAATCCATACAAACATACTCAACATGTTGATATGAATTTTAAAGATTGAGATAAAACATCTACAATTATTATACCTACATATAAATATTAAGGTACTTCTTTTCTTAAAAGCTACCTAGTATATTTATACAGAGTGTCCCAAAAATATACCGAAAACCTATGAGAGGTGGTAGGAGCCATCAAAAAAAAGTTTTTTTGACCTCTATAAACTTAGCATTACCACTTAAGAATTGGATATTCGCAATATATGCATTAATTGTCGTAAATTTGTCGTGAAAGAAAAAATTGTCGCGCCACCCGTTTGTCTAGAAAGGGGTGGTAATGCTAAGTTGAGTCTCAACTTCGCACTACCGCTCCAGAAAACATCAAAAATTTGTCGTAAATTTGTTGTAAAAACAAAAATTTTCTTGCGCCACTCGTTTTCCTAAAAAGGGGTTGTAATGCTAAGTTGAGTCTCAACTTAGCATTACCACTTATTAACTGGATATCCCCAATAATTGCATTAATTGTCGTAAAGTTGTCGTGAAAGAAAAATTTTGGCTCGCCATCCGTTTTCCCGGAAACGGGCATCGAGCAATTTTAAGATTTCTCATCCATATCTAAATGATCTTTAAGTTCTTTCACAAAACTTGGGAAGATATAGGTGTTGATGTTTAAACCTTCGAAGTTCTTTCACAACACATGCGAAGCGAAAATTTACCGAACAGAGTGGAGAAGCCCTCTCTACCCCTTCTTACACTTTGCCAAACTTTCAGGTACCCCTCCAAATCCTGTTACGTAATTTATAGACGACCCCTCAGAGTAATTATTACTCTAAGGACGACCCCTAATAAAATAAAGCATAGCATAGTCAACTGTTGGAAAAAAAACTCTTCGTGTAAAGTATGAATTTTTTCTGTTTACTGTCTAGAAATCCCAAAACGACATTGTCAAGTTAAGAAAATTAGTTTCAGTAATTCACTGTTTAACTTTAAGAAAGGTTTTTCTTCAAGTTAATCAATATATTCAAGAAAGCTAAAGCATTTGATTTGAAAAAGGGTTTTTCGTTTAGAAATATTGAGTCTCTTTTGAAAACTAGAAATTAAGAAAAATAAAATATTCTTTGAAAGCAGGCGTCGCCGCGCGCTTTTAAGTGACTTTTTTATATATTTTCTACACATTTCATAAACAAAAAGATAAAATACGACAACTTGAGGCCTCGGGCGCCCGCAAAACATATTCCTGGCTGCGCCACGGGTACTAGTATCAAAAAAAAAGAAGAAAAAAGTTTCTTCGATTTCAAAAATCTTTATATAAGTATTTTTGCGTTTCAGATAATTTTGAAACAATTTTGTCGTGCCGTCTCTGTCTGTATATATCTGTATGTCGGTCTGTGTGTTTGAAAGAGCTACTTGCCCGATTTTAATCAAATTTGGTACCCAGGTTGGGTTTTGGCTCTATATGGTCCCATTTAATAATGAAAAAAATTCATTAAACATAAGCCGAAAAAAAGGGTGGGGGTAGATTTCAAAAATTAGATTTCTGGTAAAAATATTACTTGTACGTGTAGTACTTTATTAAAGGTTTGCACTGTGCATGAATTGGTTATAGCACGAATTATTGAGCAAAATGGAGTGTATTATATGCCTCAAACCGCATATTGATGCTGATAATAGCAACAACTAGCAAAGAATATTTATATTAACACCACAAAGGATTCAAAAACCATACTCGCATAATTTTATCAAATATAGAGCGATTTCAAAAATTATTTCTGCATACGCTTTCAGATTTATTTTGCTACACCATGTTCTAGTTCCCCCCGCCCGCCTCTCCCCCCCCCCCCCCCATTCTTATTAGTAATAGTTATAGCTATAACTTTTACAAATATAACGCGATTTCAAAAGTTCTTTCTGCACATATTTGAAGACTTTTTTGCAACATCATTTTAATGGTTTCCCCCTCCCTCTCTACTATATTAGTAAGAAATATTTCTTAAATACTGGATGATCTCCATGTGAAGTTGTATTTCAATTAGGATAAAAAGAAACAAAATACAAAAGTGGTATATGGTACTGATGATGTTGCAACGCGAAACTGGTCTACCTGAAATTAAATGTTTTGGTGACAAAAATACCGATTTGAACACTTTTTTCTATGTTTTCTTTATTTTTATCTTGATTTTATTATTTGTGACTATAAATAAAAAAGTTAAGGTTGAACACTTCTAGATCGATTGAAAATCCATGGTTAAGAATGAGCACGATCAAGATGCGACTGCAAAAAGTCTACGTTTCAAAAGTAGAAACAGGATGTAGTGTCTACTTTAAAAGAACCACACTAAAAAAAAGTTAAAGTATTTACGGCTTTTAATGTGTTGCAAAAAGATATTTTCACTACATTATTACGTCAGGTGTTACTATGATGACACAAACTTTTGTGGTAAAAATTAAAGTTATAATGTAGTTTTCGGATACACTTGTTTGCGACTTCAATGAAGCCGAACTTTCTAGTGGTAATTAAGTAATATACAAAAGTCACGGCGACTACGAAATAATGACTAAAAAGAAAGTTAAACTTTGGCAACTTCCCATCTAGGTAGAGAAGACTATCAGAATAGACAATCAAGAAACTATCCTAAGAAGTAGTTTAGAGGGTCGTTTTTACGAAAGCTCTACTTTTTCTTGATACTAGATAGTAGATAGAACTAAAAAGTGACGAATTTTTGTTGGGATCACCACATTTCTACCATAAGATAGTAGCAAAGTCCTTGATGCGTGTTGCCGCTACTATAAATGTTAGTTGGATATGTATAGGGAAGGGGAGCAAATTAGAAGTATGGGTTTTTTTTCCAAGGGTTTGGTCATAATTTCTACTAGTCTGCCAAATTTCAGCTTTGTAGCATATCTGGAAGTACAGTAGAATTTTGATGATCTATACATGTGTGAGTGAGTGGCAATTTCGACGATTTTTGAAATTTCGTAACTACTTTACTGTATGGAAGTCCATGAAACTTGGAGGGGTTGCTAACTCTGTAAAGATCTACGACTGCGCACAGTTTGAGTTTCGTAGCTCATTCCGAAGAAGAGTTTTAGATAGGTCAAATATGGGCTGAAATGTTTCAAGAAAAGATAGTTCAGCAGTTTACTCAGCGAACTTGGCCGGTCACTGATGTGCCCTCAGATTAGACGGTAACGTCTAAGACCATTTTTTAGATGAAATACCTCAGTTCAATTTTAACATAGTGCTCTCAAGTCGTAATTATGGCTTTTTTTAGGTATTTTTACTATGAAGATGTAGTTGATTTGATTACAATTCAGTAATACTGCTCGATGGAATTGAAACTGTTTGGGATATGAGGGGCCAAATTTGGAAAATCATCCTTGGGATGTATATTTTTGGGATTGCTGGAGGATTTCGCCTGGTAAGTTTTTTCTTTCCACTTAGCACAGACGGGTGGCGGTAACCACATAAGATTTACTTAAATTCGCAAAACGTCAGTTTTGAAAAATGACATACAACCACGTGGGATAGGGGAGAACGGGTACTAGTGTACCAATTTTTAATAAAGGGAAATTATGATTAAGGTTATATCTAAAAAAATCTTAGCCTTGCGGGAGGGGGGGGCTGGATCCCTGTTTCTTCTAAATACGCCACTTTGACCTGCACCACTTGTTTGTAAATAATGCTGTAGTGCTAGACCAATGTCAAGTCAGTCATGTCACTGACAGTTTACTGACTTAGTTAGTGTTCAAGGTCGAGTTTAGTAAATGGAACTTGATTCTATTTTTAGACAACCGACTGGTGTAAAACAACACGTCTGGACGGCCAAGAAATTTAGAGAATAGTGTGAACAGTCGATTGACTTGACCCACTCGACTAAATTAAGTGCGGTTCAGACGCAGCCAGTGGTTTAGTCAAGTGGTCGAGTAAGTAAGTAAGTAAGACTTGACCCATTTGAACACATTCGTTTTAGTCGAGCCCACTGCAAGTCGAGTACACGGTCGAGTTTTTGAAATAGAACTCTATTCTATTTTTCTGGTCGAGAAGCAGCCCTCATCACACAGAAAAGCCGATTAGCGCGCCGACTGGACACGTCTGGACAGGCCGGCACGAGTTGTAGTCGTTTTGGTTTAGTTGAAGAACGGTTGTAGGAAATAATTTAAACTTCATTGAAGATTCTTCTTTTAAAAGACAGTTAGATGCTCCAAGGTCATTTCTTCTAAGAATCCAGCTTTTCACCCATACTCGTTTAGTCTTTTGCATTATTTCTAAACATATGTCTTCTGTTTCATGAATCACGAGTTTTAAAATTGAACGAAGAAGGACTTTTTTTTTACTTGCACTTTTCGATTCATAGCACTGTTTTCAATAGAAAATACACAATGTTTATTTCAAGGTTATTTTCAGCTGCACTCGACTTTGACTAATTAACTCGTCTAACTGGCTGTGTGTAGACGCTGTTTTTAGTCGACTTGATTAATTAAACTCTACTGATTTACTTGACTTGTGTGAACAGAAGACATAGGCTTTTGCATTATTTCTAAATACGTCTTCTGTTTCATGAATCACAAGTTTTAAAATTGAACAAAGAAGGACTTTTTTTACTTGCACTTTTCGATTCATAGCACTGTTTTCAATAGAAAATACACAATGTTTATTTTAAGGTTATTTTGAGCTGCACTCGACTTTGACTAATTAACTCGTCTAACTGGCTTCGTGTAGACGCTGTTTTTACTCGACTTGATTAAATAAACTCTACTGATTTACTTGACTTGTGTGAACAGAAGACATACTTGACTCAATTACTTTACTCTACTAAACTACTGGCTGCGTCTGACCCGGCCTTTACTCTCTACTAAACACTAAACCACTTGCTGCACGTGAACCGGCATTTAAGTGCGGTTCAGACGCATCCAGTAGTTTAGTCAAGTGGTCGAGTAGTTTAGTGACTTGACCCATTTGAACACATTGGTTTTAGTCGAGCCCACTGGAAGTCGAGTTCACGGTCGAGTTTTGGAAATAAAACTCTATTCTATTTTTCTGGTCGAGTAGCAGCCCCCACCACACAGAAAAACCGATTATTAGCGCGCCGACTAGACACGTCTGGACAGGCCGGCACGAGTTTAGTGTAGTCGTTTTGGTTTAATTGAAGAACGGTCGAAGGAAATAATTTAAACTTCATTGATGATTAGGTTTGTGGTAAATACTTTAATCCATACAATTCATATGGCAAAATGGGAAGAAGACACTACTTCAAAATTCGTTGAAGAATATTTTAAACATGAGTGCCTGTGGGATGTTCGAAACGAACTGTAGAAAATACACAATGTTTATTTCGAGGTTATTTTCAGCTGCGAACGGCGACACTTGACTTTGATTTATTAACTCGTCTAAAGCACTAGCTTCATGTAGACGCTGTTTTTAATCGACTTGATTAAATAAACTCTACTGATTTACTTGACTTGTGTGAACAGAAGACATACTTGACTAAATTACTTGGCTCCACTAAACTACTGGCTGAGTCTGAACCGGCCTTAAAAATGGGTATAAAAATATATTCAAAAATCTTTTACACAACACTGTCTTATAAATTGTTTTGTTTAAACAAAAATACTTACATTAAATATCTAACACTTAAAACAAAATTTGAAAAACTTAAATTTTATTTTGTAAAAAAGTGATATAAGTACAAAGCCCTAAAACATTCAATCATTTATATCAACTTGACTTAAAATATAGTTTTAAAAATGGGCAAAATCTTTTATGTATAAATAAACAAACAGGGCCAAGAACCACAACAAAGCATTATGCACCAACGATCGACCCATGTCAAAATTGTCAATTTCATGTCCCATTTCTTGTTGGATACTGAAACTTAGTTAAGTATGATACTGTGCAAGTCACTTCCCCTTAAGTATTAAATTAAAGTAAGTTTTAACTTAGCTTAGTGTTATATCTCAGTGCCAATTGAGAAAGTTGCCCTTGGTTTGGTTGGGTTTTGCTTAAGTTTGGTTAGGTTTGTTTTCGTGTGGATTGGTTCCAAGCTGGTGCCAAGGTCTTTACACCCGGTTCCCACCTACGACTTTCTCGTGGGTACCCGCTCCAGCGTCACATGATCTCAATATGAAATGTTATTACAGTCATGTGACGCGTTCGCGGACACTCACGAGAAAGTCATAGGTGGGAATCGGGTTTTATACTTTTACACAGAACGTTTACTCTTGTTTGCCCGTAAGGTGAGGTGAGCGAAAAGTTCACTTTCACGGGTGAACTTTGAATACTGTCACCACCTTTTTGCACGGTAAATTAATCCACAGAGGTGAGCGCTCACCTCACATCACGCCAGAGGCCGTCAAGAATAAACGTCCTGGTTGTCTGAATTTAATCAGTCATATCAACTTAACTGCACGACTCTAGCTGCGTCATCGGGTTCCCATAAAGCAAATAGTTTAGGGCAACCCGGAGTTAGCCAGTCCGAGTCAATGAACTTGCAAATTCATAGGTAACATGTGTAAAAATAAAGGACCTTGGGTTGGTGCACTGTTTAAACCTCAGAGTAATAACATATAAAGAGAAGTAGTAACCCCGGTTTCGGCGGTCATTCATTCATTTGTTGGTAAACAATGTAGCTTTTCCGCTGTTGCCGGCTCCTCTGTCTCTGTAAAATTTTATAAATAATAAGTAAGGTTCAACTTCTTACCTTACCAAATTTTTAGTGCTTTGAGTTGGTTAGGCTATTTAAACCGTGCGATAATTTGTCATGCGCTTATTAGCCCGCGTCGCGTCGTTTTATGCTGTGTATTTCTTATTACAATCTGCAATAAAAACTCATTTAGACAACATAATTTATGAACGGCCCCTTTTCCCACAATTTTTTCAGGACGTGGCAACAGGTGTATGACATCATATTACGGATTTCCTGTTAGCAGGGCCGGGTTTTGTTTTGGGCTACTTGGACTATATCCCCGCGCTACTATTTTCCGAAAACCGCATATTGATGCGACGTTCCATTAAAAACTTAGCATTTTTTAAACTTTTTAACTGTCAAAAAACTGTCATTAGCATTCACGAATTTTGACTAAAATCTAATCAGCTCGTTGCAGTATCGAGTACTATTTTATCTGAAAATTTCATGTAAATCGGTTAAGCGGTTTAGGAGCTATCGCGTTACGGACAGATATACATACACACACAACCCAGACAGACATCACGACGATATTGCTAGGGTAGGTCAAAATACACCCAAATAACACATTTTCGGTGTTATCTCAAAAAAATTTTTTTGTCGAAAACAATACACTCTCTAGCCGTTGCTGTGCGGGCTGGGAAGGTAAAAAAGGGGCGGGCCGACTGCACAACAAGTAGTATAAGTAGTAGCCTTTAGACTAGATTGTTTAGTTTACACTTGAAAACGGTTAGATATACTTACTTACTGAAACGTCCTGTTTAAAATAAACCAACACAAGAACATTTCATGTAAAGAAGAGCCAAGTACGCGAAAATGGCATTCCGTAAAAAGAATTGAGATAAAAGTAAGGCCAAGTTCTCCCATACAAATTTCATAATGAAAGATTTTTACTAGTTGGAAATGTTTTTCTAAACTTTGCTATTACAGCCAATCTTCTTTATGTTCAATTAAGCACTGTGCCTGAGTCATTTACAGCCGTAATAGCCAAGTTTAGAAAAACATTTCCAAACTAGTTTCTTACTTTCATTTTGAAATTTGTATTGGAGAACTTGACTTTACTTTTATCTCAATTCTTTTTACGGAATGCCGCGTACTTGGTTATTTTTACATAAAATGTTTTTGTTATGATTTCACTTCTTTTTTAAAGGAATTGGATAATATTTAATTTTCAAAGTAGTAAAATATGCGGAATATTGTTCAAAACTTTTGCAATGCCTTACTTAAAATTTTGAGGTCTTTTAATTTTTTCTCAGCTCTCTAGCGTTTCTGGAAGTGGGCAATGTTACTTTTATATAAATTTGCATTTATAGGAGAGGGAAGTAAAATTAAAATATTGGTAAAATTTTTTCCTATAGTTTTATCATAGTGTCTTTCAGTCTTAAAAAGCTCAGCTCTCTAGCGTTTCTGGAAGTGGGCAGTGTTACTTTTACATACCTTTACATTTATATGGGAGGGAAGTAAATTAGAATTTTGGGGTGTTATAATTTTTTCCTATAGTTTTATTATAGTTCCTATCAGGCTGCCAAAGCTCAGCTCTCTAGCATTGCTAGAAGTGGGTAATGTTACTTTTAAATAATTTTACATATATAGAGGAGGGGAGTAAACTAGAATTTTGGGGCTTTTTGATATTTTCCAGGGGTTTGGTCATAATTTCTATCAGTCCGCCAAATTTCAGCTTTATAGTAGGTCTGGAAGTACAGTAGAATTTTGGTAATCTATACATGAGTGAGTGAGTCAGTGAGTGAGTGGCAATTTTGACGTTTTTTGAAATTTCGTAACTACTTTACTACTCTATAGAAGTCCATGAAACTTGGAGGGGTTGTTAACTCTATGAAGTTCTACGACTTTGCAAAGTTATGAGATTCGTAGCTCTTTCCGAAGTAGAGCTTTAGATAGGTCAAATATGGGCTGAAATGTTTCAAGAAAAGATGGTACGGCAGCGCGAACTTTGCGAGGCACTGCCGTGCCCTCAGATAAAGACAATGTAAGTCCAAAGTTTTATATCTACTCAATCATTGTCTACGAGTTTTAAACAAAATATTATTTTTTCACTTATATAATGGCAACAAGTTTAATTAGGTGGGTCCTCAAGTCGTGAACGGTTAGCCCAGATATTCCTAAGCTCTAAGGTCGACACTGACAGTAACATGTGTTTGTATTAAATGCAGTGTTGTCTTGGCCGTCGGACTCGGTATATTGAATTTTTGGTGTTTTTTTCTGTGTGCTGAGTTTTATTTTTGTAAAAAAGAACTTAGTTGGACGTAAAAATAAACAAGAAGTGCTATGTTTCTGAAAATACTGTGAAAATTCAGCCCAGTGTGGTTTTTTCGAGATGATTCCAGTGACGCAGCTGTGTTGCCATCGCCGGGGATTCTGCAAATTCTAAGTTATTAGGAATGACCGCCACGAATAGGGAAAATTTACACGGGGCCGCGGTTTACTTCTTCTCTTTATATTATTATTACTCTAAGGTTTAAACGCTCGCACCGAACCGGGGCCGCGCCAAATTCGTGTGAATTTTTTTTTTGGGTTTTTGCAAATTGGTTCGGTTTGGCCGGTTCGTAATGCTCATCTGCCCCTTCGTGTGACCAAAGAGTTTTGCACTGCCGTCATAAGCAAAAACACAGTAAGGATATTTGATATTTCACAGTCAAACAAATTTATGACGGCAGTACAGGTAGAGCACAAAATATTTCTATTTTTACAATTTTAAAGATCCCTTTGTGAGAAAGAGGAAGCCGAAAAAAATTGGTGTGTTCTACATTATAAGTAGGTGCCTAACAAATTCCCAAATAATAAATAAGTAACAACTATTGTTAAAAAAGGAGGCGCGAGCAGTGTTGGGTTAAAATCTTAATTGGCAACACTAAAGTTTGATTTATATTATTTTCGAGTTAGGTAGAGTAAAGACCAAAAAAAAATCCTGAAAAAATATTTATTAATTAAATATAATCGTATTAAATAAATCTGCGTCAAAACATTAACATCAAATAGTACTGAATTTAGAAAGAGCTAAAAAAATTAAACTCCTCTTAGACTTCGGCGTGTTGGGCTATCCATGATCTAAAAGCTGGGATACTGGCGTAGACTCCAGGAAGGCCGGCTCTGGCGCATCCAGACCCGAAAGACACTATTCCGGCCAATTCGTTATTGATAATTGCTGGTCCACCTTTTTTAAAAAACAATTTACTATTAATATTGACTATTGGAAATTTCAATTTGCAATAAGCTAATCTAAATGAGTGACTGGTTCAAATCAATAAAGAGATAGTATCCACGTATTATGTTTTCTAAACGGTATTTATATATTTTAAAAAAATACATAACATGTGACATTCGCACTGACAATATAAAAACAATAATGTAAATTCTACTGATACCTACATAAAACCACGCACCGGTAATATGACATATTGTCCGGCCAGAATGAAATGAGGCGCAAAAGAGATGGCTTCAATTAGCGCTATCGTTCTCTGTTAAGTAGCGTGCTATAATTTTCTAATTCATCATTATTAGGTATTAATTTGATATTTTCCTCCTAAAACCTTTTTTTGCTGAAAAACTACATAGGTAACTTATTTTTCTTAAAAATAAATATTTTTTCAAAACTTTTATACTTATTATATTATACAAGGTGACAATTTAAAAAGGATCCAACTGGATTTTCTTAAAAAATATCAGGAGATCACTAGATCCACTTTCCCTATTCAAAATATAGGGGTAAAGTATATCCCTTGCAAACAAAATCGACGTGTTTTGGCGTTTTTTTAATTTCCTGATAATTTTCGAGAAAATCCAGGTGGATCCTGCAACAAAACGGGATTTTAATATAAATGGTATTTTTGCCATTTATAAGTTTTTAAATATTTTTTATTAAATATTGTTTTTGACATCGACAAGCATTAATTACATGCAAGACTAGGTTAAGAATAAGTAAGATTTATGGCAACCCCGGCGACTTGTTTTTGGCATGTTTTCAGGTCCGCTGTATTTTTATAAAAGTTGTATTCGGCTAATATGTCCTTTCTGTAACTGGAAACTAATTTGCTAAACTATTTTCAACTTTTAAAAAACACACTGTATGATTTTAACTTTATCGATTTTCTGAGTCCACGCATCTTTGAATTGCGGTGGTATTTTGTCTCTTTGTCTTTTTCGCCAAGGCGAGAGAGCTTAAGTTTCAAACCACGGCAACGGCAAGCCTAGAATGTCTGTAGAACAGGGTGGCTTGTCTTGGACAAGAAAACCGTTAAAGAAAGCTTAGATTTTAGACCAATCAGCCAGCGGCAAGCTAAGAACGCCTAGAGAGCAGGGTGACTGAAACTTTCGAAAGTCGTTACGGAAAACATTCTTTAGTTGGGCTTGGCTTGGTTCGTTTCAATTCCTTAGTTGAATTTGCTTTCGTTCACACTTTTTAAGGGGGGTTTTATTTCAACTAGGGAAATTTATCAATTATTTTAACTTTGTATAAAACTGTTAACTTTAATATTCATAATTATTTTAGTCTTTTCTTTTGGAGTTTATTAATTTTAAAGCTTTTAATTATTACTGTTTCCAGTGTTTTGAAGTAACGTTTTTAACTGCTTTATGGTTTTTTAACATCAAAATACAAACCATTTGTTTAATAGTACAAAAAATTTGATATTCAATTAATAAATATAAGAAGTGATAATGTGAAGTTTCGGGAAGAAAATTGAAAAGGTATGTATGATTTTCCTACATTGGTTATACATTTGTTTATAGCATAAAACTTCCTCCAAGAACCATCAAATTCCCTTTTAAGATCGTGTAAATTTAATAACATATAGTAGCTTTTAATAATTTTATCAATTTTCAAATAGTTGCATAAATTGGTACGTCGCAACTTTTAAGCCTTGGCCACTTGAGTTGACAGTACCACTGTCACACAGCCGCCTGTTACAATCCTTTTTAATTTGTCACCTTGTATAGCTACATACCTACATATTTCATTAGGTAGATGCGTACGAATCTAAAAACCTAAAAAAATATCAATTGACTTTCTAAAAATTGCAAAAAATCCAAAACCATTCGTTAGATCTTCAAAATTGGAACAATACAGTTTTATTTAAAAATTAAAAAAGAGTAAATGATACGCCACTGTTTATTTTTTTTGGTATAGAATGTATATGAAACATGCCTAGTCATCCTGTTTGAGCCCAGCGATAATAGAAGCCCAATAAAAGTGTGTGAATTGTGAACGGGCCGGAGTCGAATTCAGCCAACGGTAACAATAGGAACCCAATAAAAGGGTGTGAATTACGAACGGGCTGGAATCGCTTTGGTTAAACGTAACCAGTACCGTTATTTCTTGTAATATTAAAATTTTAATTTGTGCATAATAATTTTTTGCATCATGATTATTATTTGCTGATAGTGCATAAAACGGTATTTTGGCAATGGTGTAAAAAAATATGCGATCTTAGAATTAAATAAAAAACAACTTACCGGAATCGCCCTGGCATGAGTCTTTTCCACCATTGCCGTAACCGGCGCACCACATTCTGTTAGTAATGGTGCTAGATCCATATACAGAGCGACAGTTAGATGTCGCTACAACTGGAACGTTGACAGTCCTGAGAGTAGTAGAACCTAAACGACAAAAACCTATTTTTAAAGGACTTTAAAATAAATGTACATATTTACATTTCCCTGGAAGAGTGGTAAGTCACTTTTGTGGGATGCTACTTGCACACAAGCGCGGATTTGTGTCAAAATCTAGGGGGACTAATGGTCGTAAAAAAACGGAAAAATTATAAGCTTATTCCCATATTTATTACCTAAAACTTAATTTTTTTCTCTAGGGGGGTAATTACCACGTTACTCCCCCCTCCTCAAATCCGCGCTTGCTTGCAGCGACTTTGTTGCAAAAACTTATTTAACAAAAACTTAAGTGAAATCAGGTAAAGCATCAATCTTTCGTGAGACAAAAAAAACTAAAATGTTAAGAGTTGGAAGAACGGGGTTTTCTTTTTATTCCTTTTGATGTTGAGGGATTTGATCCTTTGGGTAATGAAGGTATTAATAAAAACCCAAAAAAAACTAAATTTTTTCGTGGCTGTTAGAGTATTATTGAAATAAAGCCAGGCTATAATAGGGCCAGGCAAATTTTGACACCTTCACATTGTAATATCAGCTGTGATCTTTCAACACACGGCCTTTGTTTACTATATGAACCGGAATAAATAGTGCCTTCTTTTATTAATTGAAAATAAACGACGATTGGTATGTCAATTTTAAAGGATTAACTGTCAGTTTTCAATGTGAATGTGTCCAAATAGTGCCTGGCACAATAACAGCCTGGCTTTATTTCAATAATTCTCTTTTCTCTATTAATGAATGGCATTATTATTAATAAAGTAAAACAGCCAAAGGTACGTAGCTTCATTATACAAACAGGTAATGCAGCCATCCCTGTTGAGCAGGGTTTGAATCAAATTTTCTTTATTGAGATTTTTTATACACAATTTTGTTAGTTACTGTTCATATTAATTTTATTTTTAACATTTTCTATTGACTTTAATTTTTGAATTAAAGTATTTTACTTTAATGTACCTTAAATGACGCCAAATATGTATTATCCGAAAGAATGAAAATATCTAAATATATGCTAAGCTTATGGTAAGTTTATACTTGTTTTAACTAATAAAAAAGTTAGCCTCGGAGAAAATACTCATCGTCTTAAGACAGAAAAAAATAAATAAAATTAAGAGTAAGCCGAAATTTTCTTTCAACTACGAAAAGGTCTACCGAAAAAACGGTAAGAACAATGTATAAATATAAATGTGACAAAAAAAGTGAAAAATTACGTTTGATATTGGTTTCATATTTATATGTTTAGACAGGATCAATATTTTTCTTACATTACTTTTTGCCTTAAACAGCTTTGGATATTGATTTCTCAGTATTATCTCAAAAATTTTATGTCTCCCATCGGCTTTAGTTATCTATCTGGGGGCACGGCATGGCAGTGCCACGCCAAGTTCGCGTATACCACCTTTTCTTGAAACATTTCAGCCTATACTTGACAACAATCTAAAACTATACTACTACTGTACGGAATGAGCTACAAAACTCAATCTTCGCACAATCTAAAAGTTTCATGGACTTCCATAAAGTAGTAAAGTAGTTACAAAATTTCAAATAACGTCGAAGTTGCCACTCACTGAAAATCTAATGACTCACTCATGTATAGATCATCAAAATTCTACTGTACTTTTGTTGAAATTCGGCAGACTGTTAGAAATTATGACCAAGCCCTTGGAAAAAAATCAAAAATCCCCAAAATTATAATTTACTCCGTCCCCTATACATGTAAAGTTATGTAAAAGTAACATTGCCCACTTCTAGAAGCGCTAGAGAGTTGAGCTTCGGCAGACTGACAGGAAATATGATAAAACTTTAGGAAAAAAAAACTCCAAAATTTTAATTTGCTTCCCTTCCCTATAAATGTAATATTATGTAAAAGTAACATTGCCCACTTCTAGAAACGCTAGCGGGCTGAGCTTTGAAAGGCCGATAGGAACTGTGATAAAACTATAGGAAAAAAATTAAAAACCACCAAAACTTCCAAAAATTTTACTGTACTTCCCTTCCCTTTACATGTAAAGTTATGAAATAGTAACATTGCGCACTTCCAGGAACGCTGGAGAGCAAAATTCTTAATAAGGCATTGCAAAGATTTGAAGAATTTTCCGCATATTTTACTACTTTAAAACTTAAATATTATTTAAATCCTTTAAAAAAGGAGTGAAATCATATCAAAACATTTTTTGTAAAAAAATCCAACTACGCGAAAATGTAATTCTGTAAATATAATTGAGATAAAAGTAAAGCCAAGTTCTCCAATACAATGTTTTAAGATTTTTACTAGTTTGGAAATGTTTTTCTAAACTTGGCTATTACGGCTGCAAACGACTCAGGCACAGTGCTAAATTGAACATAAAGAAGTTTGCCTGTAATAGCAAAGTTTAAAAAAATATTTCCAAACTGGTAACAACGTTTTATTGAAATTTTTATTGGAGAACTTAGCTTTACTTTTATCTCAATTCTTTTTACGGAATACCATTTTCGCGTACTTGGCTTTTTTTACATGAAATGTTTTTGGTATGATTTAATGTGCAAAATATGGCGAGTTTTGTTCGGTTTTCCAATACAGGCTGCATAGGTATTGGCACGAAACACGATTTTTACAAAAAATGGATAAGGCGAGTTTTTATATGGAACGCCTAATTGATGGGTGGCGGAACAAAGGTCGTAAGACAATAGATCGAATACAAAAGATCGAAAGACAAATGAGCGAAAATACACAAGTTCGAAAGAACAAAAGATCGAAAGACAAAAGATCAAAATAGCGCGTTTCGAAATATCGGTATTACATAGTTTGACTAAGGAGTCTCTTTCTAATATATATAAAAAAAAAACTTTTCTGATTTTTTTTCCGGGATCCTACAGGGTGTAAAACCAAACCGAACCAAACTGAACCCGTTCAGTTCGGTTCGGTTCGGTTTGGTCACACACCCTTTAGGATCCCGGGAAAGTAATCAGGAACGTTTTTTTTTAAATTTATTTGAAAAAGATATGCGCCATTTTTATATTTCGATCTTATTTACTTATTATTTTTTTTCTTTTCATACTTTGCTTTTCGATCTTTTGGTTTTCGATCATTTGTCTTTCGATCTTTTGTACTTTTGATCTTTTGTATTTTCGTTCTTTTGTCTTTTGATCTTTTGTTTTTCGAATTTTTGTATTTTCGATCTTTTGCAGTTTCGATCTTTTGCCTTTTCAATATATTGCTTTTCGATCTTTTGTCTTTCGATCTTTAATCCGCCACCCCTCATTTATAACTATGAAGGAATATTTAATGCTTGTTTTTGGGATATTCGTCACAAGAGCATTTACAAATGTGAATAGACTTACCCCTGTTAGCTCCTTCAACTACATCGCCCCATCCACTGATGGTAGCGTAAGTGCCGGCAGCATATGCTCTGCTACCTGGAGCCAGGCCAATTGGGATAGCGTTGGCTTGTTGAACGTTGGAGGAGAGCCACAAAATTGCTATGTCGTTGTCCAAAGCATAGTCGTCCCATTCATCCCAGCCTGGGTGCTTGAGCAGTCTTTGTACTTGAACAACGACACCACCTAAAGTATTATGATATCAATGAAAAACTTAATTCTAATTTTTGGGGTTTAAAGATATTTCTAGCTAAAGCAGCCGGGCTCCCATTCAAGCGCGGATTTGAGGGGGGTAACGTGGTAATTACCCCCCCCCCCCTAGAACAAAAAATATGCACTTTTTGTTATTGAATAAAGGGAAAATAGGCGAATTAACCTCCCCCTAGAATAAAAATTATATTACAAATAATAAAATTATATTACAAATAATTTTTTCGTCGACTATTACCCCCCCCCCCCTTGATTTTTACCCAGATCCGCGCTTGCTCCCATTCTCGTGTGGCAAGTACACAAATATTTGCCTACTTGGACATATTTGGCAAGTATACCAAGTTCCAAAGTCGATTTGATAAGTGCACCACTCCCACTACTCCTGTATTTGACAAGTACGCCAATATTTGTGTACTTGGCAATTATAGCATTTTCTCGATCATTTAATGTTCATTTTGTTTCGATCATAGATAGTCGAGTTGCCGCTGCAGCGTTTGTAGTAGTAGCTTGCAGCTATATTGTGAAGCTTAGAAAACAAAAAGCAAAAGAAGGTGGTCGATGACCTCTTTGAACAAAAGTCGAGACGGGTAAATTAAGACCACTATTCTGATCGACCAAAAGACACCACGTGCACACGCGACCGAAGCCAAAAACAGAATAAAACAAATAACAACTGCCGAAATATTTGCGAGGCAGTAGTAAGAGTGCAAATACGCAAATAATAATTGTAATAACTTTGACTCGCGTAATTTTTACCGACAACCGCCGGGACTTCGTCAGTGGCCAATAATTGTATAAATATTGACCGAGTACACCACTTTCACTACTTGGCAAATATGAGCAGTTGAAATATTTTGCCAAATACACGAGAATGGGAGCCCGGGTTAAGACATGACCACGAAATTACAGAATATGAAGTAAGCCGTACATTAAACGGAAGGGCGAAAAAATATCGAAACACAAATATCGAAAACACAAAATATCGAAAATTCATTTTATCGAATTACAAAATATCGAAACTACAAAATATCGAATTACAAAATATCGAAACTACAAAATATCGAAACCACAAAATATCGAAACTACAAAATATCGAAACCACAAAATACCGAATCACAAAATATCGAAAATACAAAATATCGAAATCACAAAATATCGAAAATACAAAATATCGAAATTACAAAATATCGAAAATACAAAATATCAAATCACAAAATATCGAAAATACTAAATATCGAAATTACCAAATATCGAAAAGCAAAAATAGAAAATTTCATAACCTTAACCTAACCTGACCCTGACGTAACTTAACCTAATCTAACAAAACCTAACCTAACGAAACCTAGTCAAATCTAACCAAACCGAATCACAGTACACTAAACCAAAAATTAAAAAAAAAACTTTCCTGGCTTTTTTTCCGGGATCCTAGAAGATGTGAATCCGAACCGAACCGAACCGAATTGAACCGAACCAAACCGAACCAAACCTAACTGAACTGAACCAAATCTAACCTAACCAAACTAAACTACAACACACTGCTAATTAGATTTGGTTGAATATGGTTATGTATGGTTAGGTATAGATAGGTTCGGTTCAGTTCGGTCCGGTTCGGTTGGGTTCGGTTCAATAGGATCCCGAAATAGAAGTCAGGAAAGTTTTTTTTTTGAAAAAAATTGTTAGTTCGTTTTGCTTTGGTTCGGTTCGATTTGATTCGATTCGCTTCGGTTCGGTTCGGTTTAATTAGATTTGATTAGGTTTCGAAACTATCTATTTTCGTGTGGATACGTCATATTAGGTTGAGTTAGATTAGGTCAGGGTCAGGTTGGGTTACGGTTCCGAAATTTTCTATTTTTGATTTTCGATTTTTTGTTTTTTCGATATTTTGTTGTTTTGATATATTGTATTTTCGATATTTTGTATTTTCGATATTTTGTGATTTCGAAATTTTGTATTTTCGATGTTTTGTTGTTTCGATATTTTGTATTTTCGATATTTTGTAGTTTCGATATTTTGTAGGTTCGATATTATGTACTTTCAATATTTTTATTCGATATTTTGTGTTTCGATATTTTTTTTGGCCTTATTGTGCCACATTAAACATAACTATTGGTTAATCTTCCGTCAGTGACGTGCAGTGCTAATCAAAGCAGGGTAGGCAAAAATTTGCAAAATTAAAATAAGAGTTGAAAAATTACTCACCAAACTAAGAACATGCAACATAATAGAACTCTAAACAAGTTCAAATTATCAAAAAAAACTCCCGAGACAACTCCATATCAAAATAAACCAAAACAAAACATCAAGCGAACAAAATAATTAGTATAGAGGCCTATCGTATCCCGTACAATAGGTTGTGGAAGATTTTTTTAAACTACGCTAGATCGATTGGTAATCGATCACACAATTTTAAGTCATTGGGTGTTTGCCTCCAATTTGAGTAGGAGAGCCGGTGTGACGTCATAAATCCAAGATGGCGGAATTTTTTATGTTTTTTCACAAACTTTCATTTATAACTTTTGCAAAATTAGTTTTACAGAAAAACTATTAATACGTTTTTTGTTTGCCATAGAACAGCAATTAAGATAGAGAGTAAAATTAGGTTTATATCTTAAAAACTAACAAAGATATAATTTTTTTTAACCAAAAAATATTTTTTTTGGAAGAAAGAAAGCGCTCCCGCTAAATTTCGCGGTTGTTTTTAAAATTTTAAAACCACACAATTGGATGACGGACAGAGTACATTTTCCGCGCATTGGACATGCGCACCAAGAATCAGTGAGATCCTTTTCTACCGCCTCGAGAAAATGGCGTGTTAATTTACTTTCTCCAACTATTACAAATTTCTACACTTGAAAGTGCTCGATTTTGGTGTACTGAAGCATAGAACTAGAAACTTCAGCCCTTCAGCTACGTGGTGCCATCATTAGATCCAGAAAGGGGCCCCTGGACCGTGGAGAAATTGGCTACAAACTGGTGAGTACTTTGTTTCTGATTTCCGTTGTGTGGTAACAGCATTTAACCTATGGACCTTTGATTATTTCGTGATTTCGTATCAATATATTTATGTTTGTTCGCGCTTCATTTAATAAAATATATACAGTCCACTGCAGTTATCGTTTTTCTAATTGCGGGCATACACAAAGTGTTCCTTCGAACCAAATATTTAAATTTACTCCATACGACGGTATTAATAAGTCGGCCATTTCATTTTCACATTTTCGCCGAGATCACACGGCCTTGAATTTTGCCAATCGTATTGAACCGAGAGAGATTTTCGCTCGACCTTCGGTTGTCCGGCGCAATTCACCTGTTTTCGGTCCGCTGCTATGGTAACGCAGTATCTACCGCGTGGTCATTTCAGTAAACAAAATCGAGGATCAATCAAAACAAACAAAAACAATTTCTGTGATTAGATTTGTTCCAAACCATTTCAATATTTAAAACAATTTTCATCAATTGCGATAAATTAGTGCATATTTTCGACAATTCGTCATTTTTCTATTTCAGAAGCATTAATTTAGCGTTAATTGTATATTTACCGACAATTTCGTCATTTCAAAGGTAAAATCATGTCTATCAAAAAAGCCGTGCAAAAACGCAAGGGTTTTTTATCTGCGATCACCGAGTGTTATGTGTTTTCACAGACCGCGGCAACGGACGCAAAAGCGAGAAACGAGTTTCAAGTGAGGTATTCCGATTTGGATGAAACCTTCGATAAATGCATGTTGGCACATAATGATGTCATTATGATGATAGACGACTCGGACGACGAGGAGTTCAAAACGCAAGATGCGATCCTTTCAGAAGCTCTTTTTATGCGTGTAAAGGGGTTTACTCTGAAATATTTCCGGTTGAGGCTCCATCCTTTTCGCGATCATATGTTCGTCAAAACGAATCTGAAACTCCAAAACTCAAAGAGTTAGGTATTCCCATATTTCGAGGTGATAAAAAATTATGGCCAAGCTTTTTCGATCTTTTTAATAACATTATAGATCAAAATCAAAGTCTAAGTAACGTCCGAAAACTTCAATTCTCGAGGATGAGCCTTTAAAATTGATATCAGGGATTAGCTTATCAGATCAAAATTATAAAATTGCTTACGACAAATTAGTCAATAGATATCAAAACAAGCGAGATCTCGCAAATGATGCTTTAAACACAATTATGAACTCTACATTAAAAAACGAGTCAGCTAAAGAATTGCGTAATTTAATTGAAACCTTTTCAGGATCCCTAGAAATTTTAAAATCACTTAGCTTTGACGTTGACAGTTGGGACTTTATTATTTTTTTCATTTTGTTAGAAAAATTGGATATTCCGACGCGTTCAAATTTCGAAATGAGTCACGCCAATACTAATACCGAAATTCCCACTTTTCAGTCACTTTTTCAATTTCTAGAAAAAAGTTTTGGAATCACTTCCTCAACCAACAGCACCCAAAAAGGAGCCTACCTATCAAAAATCAAATTCTATGCCAAATCATCCAATTCGCCTTTTATAGGACTGGCTGGCACCTCAACTAATTCAAGTACGGGAATAAAATGTTTCCGGTGTAATCAAGGTCACGTGCTTTCGAAATGTCAAACATTTCTTGACCTCTCACCTATCGATCGCCTATCTTTCGTCAAGTAGAAAAAATTATGTCTAGCGTGTTTTCATCCCTCGCATGGGGTAGATACGTGCAAATCAAAATATTCATGCAGGACTTGCAATAGTAAAAGGCACCACACTTTAACTCATATCTTAGAAACTAATAAAGAGTCTGGAAGCCAAGATACTAGTCCTGTCATTCACACATCACCTGTCAATAATCTCCATGTGTCATTAAATACCTCAGGACCTTCAGGTACCTTTCTTTTATGCACCGCCATAATAGATGTTATGGACAGTTGCGGAAATTTTCAACCTGTAAGGGCACTGCTTGATTCTGGATCACAGACAGGATTCATCAGTGAAAAGTGTATTCAGCGTCTTAATCTTCCTAGGCGAAGTTACACCACTGAAATATTCGGATTAAATCAAATGTCTTCTCTTACTTCCAAAGGGCTCGTTCAATGTCACATTAAGCCACAAGGACAGGTCAATCCTTTACTTAATTTCAAAGCAGTTGTCGTTCCACAACTAGGTTCCAATATGCCTACATTCACTTTGAACGATAATCAGTGGAAACACTTGGAAAACCTTAACCTTGCCGACCCATCTTCTTTCAAATCTGGAGGGCAGGGTTCTTGGACAAATAGGGCAACCTTCAGCCCTTGAAACCATCTTTGGCTGGGTCGTCATGGGAAAAGTGGACGAAGTAGGTAGTCTTACGCTCGTTCCAGTTGTTTTTTAACGAGTCATTCACCTCCTTTAGAGGTCATTATCCCTAGGTTTTGGGAAATCGAACATTTGCCTAAAAAACAAATCTTATCAAAGGAGGAAAAACAAGCGGAATCAATATTTACTGCGAGTGTCGTACGACAACCGAGCGGTAGATTCATGGTAGATCTTCCGTTTAAAGATAAAATAAACCCTGACCTAGGAAATACTTATCCGCAGGCTTATCGTAGATTTTTACTTCTAGAAAATAGATTACTCAAAAATCCTGATCTGTACACTGCCTATTCTAGTTTCATGCAAGACTATATCGATTCTAATCACATGAGTCTAGTTTTATCTAGTCAACCAAAAGTCGACGTGTCATGTTTTTTGGCACATCATTGCGTACTAAAGCCGGAAAGCTTAAGTACAAAATTAAGGGTAGTCTGGGATTGTTCGGCAGTCACCCCAAAGAATATTAGTCTCAATGACACGTTGTTATCTGGACCGAAACTTCAAAAGGATATTGCTTCTTTACTCCTTACGTTTCGTCTTAATCCTATTGCCTACATTGCTGATATCAAACAGATGTTTCGTCAAGTCCTTATCAATCCTTATCACCGTCCTTATCAAAGGATATTGTGGAGGTTTTCTCCACAGGACCCACTTTCAGTGTGGGAACTTTCTACTGTCACTTTTGGCATGACATGCTCACCTTTTCTAGCCATGCGTACCTTAAATGAGCTGGCAGAGAGAGAAAAGGAACGTTTTCCTATGGCTAGTAGTGTTCTAAAAACGTCAATTTACATCGACGATATCTTGGGAACTAGTCCTTCGCTTTCTGAAGCCGTTTCCCTACAGATGGAACTCAATGATTTGTTAAAGTCGGGAGGATTTGAACTTAAAAAATGGGCAAGCAATTGTCCTGAGTTATTGACAACATTGCCAGAATCCGATCGTCAAATGCCTCTCTCTTTTGACTAGGATGAACCACACTTTATCAAAGTTTTAGGCCTTCAATGGCATCCAAAAAACGACATTTTTTCTTATCAATGCCGAATGAAGGACAAACCCCCAACTAAACGTTCTATTTTATCTATCATAGGAACAATCTTCGATCCCCTAGGTTTTCTTTGTCCCTTGTTGCTACAAGCAATATTTATTTTGCAACAGTTGTGGATATCGAAAATAGGCTGGGACGAAGAACCAGATTCTTCTATCATCGACTCTTGGAACAAACTTCGTTCTGAATTCCCGCTTCTTTCCAATTTTCAATTACCCCGACAAATCAAACTGTCAAAAACCAATTCCTGTCAAATCCTCGGCTTCTGTGACGCTTCAATTCGAGGTTACGCAGGCGTCGTATATTTTCGTGTAGAAGAGGAAAGCAATATATCTGTTTCTCTCAAATCTGCAAAATCTAGGGTCGCGCCTATAAAATCACAAACTTTGGCTAGGCTAGAACTCCTAGGCGCATTTCTTTTGAGCGAATTAATTGATTTCGTCTTATCTAGCTATGAAGGAAAAATAACTTTTACAAATATCGTTACTTTCTGCGATTCGCAAGTCGTATTGCACTGGCTTTCATCCCCTCCTAATCGCTGGCAAACCTTTGTTGGAAATCGAGTCAGTAGAATCCAAGAAATCATTCCCTCAAACTCATGGCGCTACATTCCTTCTGCTTTAAATGCAGCCGATATTGCGTCACGAGGGGCCACCCCCTCACAGCTCATTTCACATGACATGTGGTGGAACGTACCGTTGTTTTTGTGGTCTCCCGAAAACGAATGGCCCGATTTTTATAAATCAAAAATGCCGATTGATTTCGGAGATATTAATCTGGAGGAAAAGCCAAAGGTCTGTTGCAATGCGATAATTGACGTTAACTTCTTAGATCAGCTTCTTATCAAATATTCCTCTATATCAAAAATTCAACGTATCATTTGTTATGTCCTTCGAATAGTGAACCTTTTTCAAAACCATTCCTATCAAAAACCCACTAATCCACCGGACCAAAAAATTGTTTTTGAGGATATTGTTTTTCCTACCACCGGTGAGATGCAAAGTGCGTTATACCTTCTTATCAAACGCGTTCAAGGTTCTTGCTTTTCTGAGCTTTTTTCCGCGTTATCTAAGGATAAACCAATACCGAAACCTTTTCGAAAACTTTCACCTTTTCTTGATGAAAATAATATCATTAGAGTGGCAGATTACACAAATCTGACCTTTTGTCTTATTCTGCAAAACCCCCCCGTCTTACTTTCGAGTAACCATCGTTTAACTACTCTTTTTATCGAGTCCACTCATCGACAATACCTTCATCCTGGGTTTAAAACATTACATAATCTGCTTTTACAGCAATTTTGGATATTATCTGCCAGACCGGCAATTTAAAGAACCATATCCAAGTGCTTGCAATGTTTTAGAATCAACCCTAAACCCTATAGACCGCCCATAATGAGTTCACTTCCCGCTCATCGAATCAATTAACTTAAACCTTTTTCGAGTGTAGCTATCGAATTTTGTGGACCTTTCTTTGTGATTCCTCATCGTTACCGTGGTTGTAAAGCTTTCAAATCGTATGTCTGTGTGTTTGTCTGTACGGCCACACATTGCGTGCATTTGGAATTAACCATGGAACTGTCCACCAAAGGGTTTGTAGGTGCATTCCATCGATTCATTTCCAGACGTGGAAGCGTGACGCAATGCTGGTCAGATCAGGGCAGTAATTTTATAGGGTTTCGTAACCAATTACTTGATTACGCAAGAAGTGCGTCCACCAGACTTTCTATTCGTTGGCATCTGGGACCCCCTCTCAGTCCACATTTCAATGGCCTGGCAGAAGCTGGCGTCAAAAGTTTTAAAACTCACTTTGTTCGAGTTGTCGGCGACCAGAAGTTGTCTATCATGGAAATGTCCACCCTTACATGTCGCATAGAAGCTGTACTTAATAGTCGCCCTTTATCTCCTGCCTCTTCAGACCCACACGATCTTCAACCTCTTACCCCTGGGCATTTTTTGACCCTTGAACCCCTTAATTCAGAAATTCCGGAGTCAGATTTGTCCGAGGTTCCCCTAAATCGGCTCTCGAGATGGCAACTAATCCAAAAACTACATAATGATTTTTGGAAACGGTATTCTGTAGAGTATTTGCATACGCTACAACAGCGACACAAGTGGGCTGATTCGTCCCCAAATATCAAATTAAATGATTTGGTTATCATAACGAGTGATCACATCCAATCACCTTTGAAATGGCCAGTCGGTCGGGTTCTCGAATTGCATCCCGGCGGAGACGGTCAAGTGCTTGTAGCGACGGTACGAACGGCTACCGGTGTTTACAAGCGGCCAGTTGTAAAACTGTGCCTCTTGCCGAATTAAAAGTAATTTTAATTTTTTCTACCTATTACCGGGTATTACAATAGGTTTTTCTTTATTTTTATTTTTTTTGAATTTTTTGTTTGTTTGTTATGCCTTTTTCGGGTTTTCGTTCTCTCTAAATGAACTTACGATACTTATCTGTTTTCCATTCATTTATATTTATCGGTCGATCATTTTTTCTTATATCTATATCTGCCCGGTTGATATTCTAAAATTGTGTGTTTTGGAGGGCAGTTATGTTAGCTCCCGCTAAATTTCGCGGTTGTTTTTAAAATTTTAAAACCACACAATTGGATGACGGACAGAGTACATTTTCCGCGCATTGGACATGCGCACCAAGAATCAGTGAGATCCTTTTCTACCGCCTCGAGAAAATGGCGTGTTAATTTACTTGCTCCAACTATTACAAATTTCTACACTTGAAAGTGCTCGATTTTGGTGTACTGAAGCATAGAACTGGAAACTTCAGCCCTTCAGCTACGTGGTGCCATCATTAGATCCAGAAAGGGGCCCCTGGACCGTGGAGAAATTGGCTGCAAACTGGTGAGTACTTTGTTTCTGATTTCCGTTGTGTGGTAACAGCATTTAACCTATGGACATTTGATTATTTCGTGATTTCGTATCAATATATTTATGTTTGTTCGCGCTTCATATAATAAAATATATACAGTCCACTGCAGTTATCGTTTTTCTAATTGCGGGCATACAGCTGGTTGTTTGCCTTAAATTTGAGTAAGTGCGCCTGCGTGGCATTATAAATCCAAGCTTGCGAATTTTTCCATGTTTTTTCACAAACTTTTGCTTTTAACTTTTACCAAATCAACTTTACAAAAAAATTGTATTGGTTATGAATTGTTTGCAATAGAACAACAATTTAGCTGTGCTTTTAAGAAGCTTTGTATTTTAAGAACTTAATAAGATATTGTTATTTTTTTTTATAAAAAAATTATAAAAATTCAAGGTTGATCAAGAAACTTTAAGACTACCCTCGGGCGATTGGCCATGAATTACTTAATTTAAACTCGCTGGGTCTTTAATTTTAAGTGATCCATAGCCAATCGATTTGGGGTAGTCAAAAACTTCCTTCTTCAATTTTTTTGTTGGTTTTGTTACTTTTTAAGATATGCAGCTAACTCCTTTTCATTAACTGTCGTTTTCTTCCAAACAAAAAATGTATTAAGGTTGTTTCTGTAAAACTAATTTAGAAAAAGTTATAAGCCAAAGTTTGTGAAAAACATGAAAAAACCGCGATCTTGAATTTATGACGTCATACAGGCCCTCCCACTCAAATTGGAGGCAAACATTCACTGACCTAAAATTGTGTAAGTTACAACCAATCGATCTAGGGCAGTTTTAAAAAATCTTCCACAACTATCCCACTGGAAACGATTTTTTACTATATAGTAGAGTAAATTTGTAGGGTATTTCAAGAAAAAGCTGCAAAAAGGGTATATTTTTTATATTTGGTATTATAGTAGCTAACACCAAAAGCTAAATTTTCATTCGAGGATCCCCGATTTTCCGGTTTCAGAATCCAAGATGGCGGATGCCAAATTTAAAAAAAAATGAATCCCTGTTTTAAGAGATAAATTTGCTTGGGGTTCGGTTCGGTTCATTCGGTCAATTTAAAAATGTAGAAAAATTTACTCCTGTCACTTCAAAACAAAATGGCGGCTATATTTAAAAAAAACGTTTTTCTTCGATATTTTCTTTATTTTGTGTGCGATATTTACTTTCAATGCCTCATATTAAAGCTACTGGCCAGCTCTTTAAACTCGCCGGAAAAAAAACAAGTTCCCCTGCCGACACAAAGATGGCGCTTAATATGTCAAAAATAAAAGAAACCTTTGTAACCTATAGACCAAATAAAATTTTTACAAAATATTTTTTTGTATTTTACGAATGGTAAGCCAAATTTTGTAAAAATGTATAAAACGTTACAGTTTAACATTTAACATATTAGGATGGCGGCCGAAGTTTAGATCAAAAAGTTATTGCGTTCTTGTTTGACAGTACTAGTATTGCCGTATAATATATTAATTTATACTTAATAAGGGTCGCTGATTCAAATATTTCATAATATTTAGTATTTTTTTGGTTTGGTAATTTTTTTTGCCAAGATACAGAGTTTTATAAGAATAAATTTTCAAAAAAAATCTAAAACAGCTGCTACATACCTACACGGTAAAAAAAATTGTCTCAATCAAAGATCAAAGCAAATTCCTTTGAAGTAAAATATTTTGTGCTTTCCTATTCACCAAGAGAATATTTTCTTGATTTACAATAAAAATGTCTTGCCTTTTATTTTAATCTGAAACAGAAATTCTTTTAATATAAATTGGAATTGAATTAAACTAAGGCACCGTTTTCTCTGGAAGCAAAATATTACTTATATAAAGACAATTTGCTTTATTAGAAAATGGAGTATACTGAAACAAAACAATTGAAGAAGAAAAATAAAGTCTAATTTCAAGATAAGATGCTGCGTTGAACTAAAGTGAAATATTTTAATTCAAAACAAATTGTTTTAAGGTAAAACAATTTATTCAAGAAAAAAACGTGTTTTCATTGTAGACAAAATTGTTTACCGTGTACGTATATGCTTTATTCAATTAATGAATTTTTTGATTAACTTTTTCAATATTGTCTTTTGCTTATCTTTAATGTGTGGTCTTTTTTACTGTTTTTTTAACGTTTCTAACTTTTTCAATCACTGCATTATTGACTTAACTAAAAAATATTTTTTTTTTACATAAGTTTACATTTTATATTTTGATTTATTTATATTGGGCAATTTGTTTTACTTTAATATTCTTCGGAAATATTGTTTTTACATATTTTTAGTTTTAATTACTTTTTTTGCTTTTGATATTCTTTTGTTTATAAGAATTGAATATCTTTTCAAGCAGCTTCTATGTAAACTAAATGACCAGGACACGTATTCTCGTAATCAAAAACGCAAGTCGGTCACCGTAATATGACGTCAAATTCGCTAAGCACCTGACCAAAAGTGCAAAAATCGTATTCACGTACGATTGCACTGAGCATTTTTTAAAAACGGTAACCGTTTTTAAAAACACCTACCAATTGGCATCTGTTTTTGGAAATCACTTGGCGTTTTTAAAATATTCAAACCTATTAAAAAGTATTATGCACACAGTTTTTAATTTTTTTGGTCAATTTTGTATTTGTAGTGGTTATCAGCAGTGGCGTATATAGAAAAAAGTTTCGAGGGGGGCCCGAGACAGTTTCGGGGCGGGGCCGAGACCTCATAAGGCCGTATTTTATGCTATTTTATGTTTGTATTCATGAAATATGTGGAAAATATCTAAAAAAATCTTAACTTCGGGGGGGCCCGGGCCCCCCAGGCCCCCTTATATACGCCACTGGTTATCAGCCTATACTTTAAGTACAATAAGGTACCAAAATAGCTACCTTTCTTATTCTTTAAGGTACAAATGAAGGATTTTAAGCAGTTTGTGAATAAAGATTTTCTGTATTTCTCTCCCCTCTGGAATCTATTTAAGTGGTACAGATAAATGAATAATTAAAAATTGTTTATGGGTAAGTTTTCTACACTTCTATATGCACAGATACCCTCCAGAGTAGGTACCAGAGCCTTATTGGAAACACCCTAGTATGAGCGAGTCAATTGGAACAATGAAATGGTGGTGGTAGTGCCAAAGCTTTAAAAAATTTAAATTTTAATAATTATTGAAGATTTTTAACTAAATTTTCTTCTAAAACTTTATTTTATTTGTTAGAATATGATGAAAATTTATGGTTTACGTCTATATAACCTTTATTATTATACCCTAGGAGTAGAATTGTCATTACAATCATGTTAAGACACCGCTAGCCCAAAATTTCTCATTAAAACCTTTGTTAATCATCATCTTCTTTAGATTTTTTAATCAATAAATGCCAAAAATAACTAACTGGGGTGAAAAAAATCTCTAATTTACGCCATAAATGTCAAAAAATATACACAAAAAGCGAGAATTTGAAGGTTGCTTAGCGAGTTTCATCCCAAGGGCGCGTTTACCAACGTGAATATCAAATTCGATCGGTCAGCGCAAATGCCATGCGAGAAGGGTGCTGTGCGTTCCGCTTAGCGTTTCCAAAACGTAATGTTTTTAAGCCAATTTATGAGAATACCAGTCCAGGTGGATTTCGTTTCGCTTATTACAGCGTTTTTAAAGGCAGTTGGCAAAATCTTTTGGTATTTTTTAGCAATTTTATAGACAATATGTATTCAATTATAACGTTAATTGCATTTTTAAGTATCCCAGAGCCCCCTCACGAACGAACCGCCACTGCTGTTATGCTATGTTATTGAAAAATAAATATGAGATATACTGTTTTGACCACCAGGGTAGTTATTCTGGGTCTTGAACGATGTGATAGTTCCCATCACATGCTTTAGCCAATGGCAAGCTTTAAATTAGCTCCAAGCAATCACGTGCTATGCGAAAAGACCTCCATTGCGCAAGCTTCTCCTACGATCCGACCGCGAAACGCTCAGTCGGTACGAGGCAGAAGAACAGATTTTACTTCAAACGCGTAAAATTCACTAACTTTGAAGAGCGGGCGACTATGCCATTGGTCGAGACAAGTCATTTCGCACAACACTGAACCGCTAAGAGTTTGCTATTGGTCAAAGCGTGATATGGATGGTCACATCGTTTAAGACCCAGAATAACTACCCAGAATGACGTAATTAGAAATGGGTATAAATGTCGATATAGCTTACCGGAGGCACGGAAATTAGATCCAGCACGGACTTGTAGCTGAGAGACGCTGCTAATAACATTTCGATCAACACAATGGGCAGCAGTGACAACTACATGCCTAAAATAAATCATAGGCACATTTTGGGTCAGTTAAAATAACAGAAAATTTTACAGCTATTATCGTTATTGTTATTAAGAATAACGTTAAAATTCAGGGCGAAAAAGATAGATTTTGCATTGGATTTTATTAGATTTATGGCTTTTTACAACCAAACTACCACATTTTAGTAAAAAACTCGACTGCATTCGCCGTGATCGTAATTAACAAAAAAGGAGCAGACGCAGTAATAACAATAACGGTGGTGCCCCATTTTAGTTTTGGGGCAACTAACCCCTAAAATTGAAGGTGAGAACCAACGTCAAGTATTAGCTTGTTATAAAGGACTTTAATTATACTTTCTAATCCTGTACTTTTTTAAATTTCAACCGATCTATTTTCAAGATTTAAAATAATTATTTTACGTTTTTTGAATGCAAGGATCTTGAAAACTAATTGATACATTTTTTAAATAATATCAACCCTGTAAGGGAGTTTAGATAGAAAACCTTTCGAACGAGGTATCACTTGACCCATACTTTCTGTATCTTGCTAGATTAAAATTTCTTAAAAACATTAAAAAGTGATTTCCTAGAAAACAAAATCGACGTGATGGGTTTTTGCAAAAATTTACTTTAAATACTTCACATCGCCTCCGGCTCCGGTGCGTTTTCGGTGGTCTACTGTATATTTCATTGGCTTTGAGTGAAGATCACAACTTGACAAAGAGCAAATTGGAAACTCTTTGATTTCTATGAAAAATATAGCTGAAGTCATAAATAATTTAAAAAAACTTCGAAATAAATTTACTGCAGGACATGGTAACATTCCAAGTTTCATTGTCAGGGATTGTGGTCATCTTCTTGCATTTCCCTTGAAGAAAATGTTTAACTTAATTGTCGATAATTCAGCATTTCCTCAGTGTTGGAGAATAGCACGAGTGTGTCGTGTTTTTAAGAGTGGTGATCCCAGTGATGTACTAAACTATAGACCAATATCTATCATGTGTAATTTTGCTAAGGCTTTTGAAAAAACTGTTTTTTCAAATTTTCCCTCAAGTTTCCAGCATGGATTTATTGACTGACGATCAACAGCTTCTAATTTAATGGAAACTACTCAATACATATCTGAATCACGCAATAAAAAGACTCAAGTTAATGTTATTTTTACAGATATTTCAAAGGCCTTTGATAGAGTTGACCACACGATATTGCTTTTAAAACTATTTAATAAAGGTTTTATTAGACCCCTGGTCTTTTTTGCTGAGATCGCTGCTCTGGGAAAGAAAACAATATGTCTCATACTATGGGTACTCCTCTGAAGTGTTTTTTGCTACTTCTGGGGTACGTCAGGTGTCAAACCTTGGCCCATTACTTTTTTCTATCTTTTTGATGATGTTGTGGAACTATTTACTTGCTTAATTTTGCTGTTTGCTGATGATTTAAAGATAATAACTTCCATCAGTAGTATTAATAATTCAATCAATCTCCAAAAACAACTTGATGCCTTTCAGGTTTGGTGCACTGCGAAGAAACTTGCTTTAAATGTTTCTAAATATAAGGTATTAAGTTTTACATGTGTTCGTGTTCTATTTGATAACAAACTCTCTTTTGTGGAACATATTGGTAATATGGTAAATTCTGGTCCAAAAATGATGGGGTTTGTAACCAGGACCTGTTCCACATTTTCGAGTGAGAATTCTTTTAAAATATTATACAATTCTATAATAAGATTAAAATTGGAATATGCATCCATAATATGGTATCCAATATATAATGCTCACATTGACGCAATAAAAGGACTACAGCGCAGATTTCTGAAATTTCTACATTTTAGAGTTGTTGGTAATTATCCACAACGTGGAATAGAGAACGTGGTATTATTAATTAGTTTTAATGTTCAATCATTGGAAAAACGTAGATTTGCATTAAGTATTATTATATTACATAAAATTCTTAATAACAAGATTGATTCAATTATTTTAGTGCAGCAATTTAATATTACAGTTCCAAGGTTTACAAATCCCAATATTAATTTTTACGTTAAAATTCCAAATAGTAATATTTATAAAAAATCACCGATTTATATACAGGGTACAAACTACAATAAAATTACTGAAAATTGTGATATACTCAATACAACAGTATCTCAAATAAAAATAATTTGTAATAGGTATTTTTAGATTTAGGTTTTTTGATTTTAGTTTAAGTAAAATCTTTCCCTTTCTTGTGTGTCTATTTTTCTTTTAATATTACTACTTTTTGTATACTTTATTACAATGATAATATTATTGTTACATTTTGTCCTGTAATTGGTTTAACTGTTGGGCTAAGATAATATTTTCGGGAAAATATGTTTTCTATAGATTTGATATATTTTTTTTGTGTGTATCTAGATACTGTAATTTTTAAATTTACCTTGAAATGAGAGTACCTCCGCAAATTTGAGCTCCGTTACGTAAAATCGCAACAATGTAAGGGCGTTGAGAAATGTCTATTTCTTGCCCACCTATTATGAAACCACCAACGCCTGCGTGGGCTACTTTTCCCAGAGGAATGGTGCGGTTCTCTAATCTTGCTGGTAGCCCTAAAAGGTAAGAAAAAGTTAATCCAAAGGTTTTTGCGTCTGGTGAAGCTATTTTCGAGACACTGAAAATTCGCCTGCTAAAAAACCGTGATTCTTATAAAGTTGGCTTAGCGAGCCAAGGGTTTTGATTTAAATGCTAAATTAATATAAAATAAAAAGCAGTGAAGCGGACCTGATTCTGTTTCCTCTGAAAACGTACATTAGCCTTTTGGAAAGACATTTTGTTGTCTGCAACATTTGTCTAAAACTTTTTTTTTAATGTACAGGGGACCAAGTAATTAAAAAAAAAACCTTTTCGTGCACACTTAAGCCAAGATGGCGGGGTAAGCTGGTCCCCCCCCCCCCCCCAAGGTCCAAAACTCAAATTTTTATTAGGATTCCAATGTGGACAACATAATATATCAAAATCGCGATAACATCACCTTGGGGTCTTTTTTTTTGCTCTAAAGACCCTTACCTTCCTTCGCCCGGACTCTTCTATTTTGGCTTTCGCTGTTTTAGTAATGCGCTAATTTGGCCTGTCCTATTCGGTCTAGGACAACTGGGCGCCGCCAACTCGGCGCCGCCAACTGGGCGCCGGGCCAACGGTTCATAAATAAGAAAGTCCGCCATTTTGAATCGGACATTTTGATTTTTTTTTAAGTTTGAGTAAAAAATTGTGTTAAATGACCTTAAGCAATGTATTATTTCAAGTTTGAGAAAAATCGGTTAGTAAATAAGAAAGTCCGATATTTTGGATCGGCCATTTGATTTTGTTAAGTTTGAGTAAAAAATTGTGTTAAATGACCTTAACCAATGTAATATTTTAAGTTTGAGACAAATCGGTTAGTATATAAGACAATCCGCCATTTTGGATCGGCCATTTTGATTTTTTAAGTTTGAGTAAAAGATTGTGTTAAATGACCTTAAGCAATGTAATATTTCAAGTTTGAGACAAATCGGTTAGTAAATAAGAAAATCCGCCATTTTGGATTCGCCATTTTGATTTTTTTAAGTTTGAGGATAAAACTGTATTAAGTGATCTCAGGCACTGCAAACTTTCAAGTATCAGACAAATCGGTTTAAAAATAAAGAAAACCGCCATTTAGGATCCGCCATTGTAATAAAAAACGTAAATTGTAGTGTTACCAGGTTACCAAACACTACACCTACCAAATTTGAACACTCGACATAGTTGATTTAACTTTACTTAAAACAAAACCAAATTTCAAAAAATTGCTTAAAGGATTTTTTAAAGATGTTTTTGTATAAATAATAAATCCATTTTGTTTGTCATCTGCACATTTTATCAAAAATTTTTTTTTAGTCCGGCGCCGTGTTGGCTCGGCGCCCAGATGGCGGCGCCGAGTTGGCCCGGCGCCCAGATGGCGGCGCCGAGTTGGCGGTATCCGGTTGTCACATTCCGGTCTTATTTTGGCTATGCTCTATTTTTGTCATACATACATACATAGTTTTCGAGATATTACGTCTCAAAATAAGGTGACTTAGTGACTGAATCTGATATTACATCTTTGAATCGCAAGTACGAAAATCGGTTGGGTTCTTTTCTGGGTTTTCCAACTTATTTGTTTTTGTGGGGCTGTGTAATCTTGTTCCATCATCCGTTTTACAGTTTTTATCAGCCAGTAAGCAAAAAAGTCTCGGTACCTCTCGAGGCGAAAGCAAAGTTCAATCACCGAAGAAATTTTATGAATAATCAGGAAGTGTGGTGTGAACCTAAATTGTATTGTTTTTGTTGCCAAGTTAAAAAAATCTAATTTGCATTTTTATGTTTACAACGTTACAGCAAGTGGACCACAAAATTTATTTTATACATATAATGTTGGCAAACGATAAAGTACGGACGAATTTACCCACAAACTCTGTATTTAAATAATTTTTAAGAAATCACAAAAATGTTATTACTACGTCGAGCTAAAATACTGTACCTACGTAGCTGCTTTATGCCCAGTTAAGCAGGCCCAGAAATTTTGGCATGACTTGCATCAGTGGAAAGCGGAGGCTTGTTACAGAAGAGACATTAACGTTACAAAAGGGACAAAAATTAAAAAGCACAAAACTTATGACATAACATAATTATAAAAATATATAATAGTCAAAAATATCAAATCAGTTTATTAATCCAACCAGTTTCCAACTAAATTCCAAAAAAAATATTCAATGTCCCGATCTGTAACATAGAGACAATTTCTGTAACATGAAGAAATAGCGTTACCGAATGGGACAAATCGTGATGTTGATTTTCTATAATTTTTTACATTTCAAACAATAAACTATAACCCACTATTAAGTACTTCTGTTCACATTAAAACTTGCCACTTGATATGAATGAATTTTCTTTGCGGAAAAATTGGCTGGTACCGCAGGGAGAGATTACTTGTGAAAGGTTATTTTATTTTCTATTTAATTTTCTATGGATAAAATATAACAAAAACTATATGTTTTCAAATCAAGAAACTCCAAACATTTGCTATCAGTTATTAGCTACATCACTTTCAAGACAATATTTGAATTTAAAAATTTGACAAACTTTTAGAGACACGAGACCGCCGGGACATTTTTATGCTTAAAAAGAAATTGTTGCTTTCCACTAATTAATTTGCGACTTTAAGTGGTATCAGACCTAAAATGATCCGCGTTCTTTATAATAAAAATTAAAAAGCTTAGATTAGCTTTTAATAAACATTTTTTTCGTCAGTAATAGCCAAAATTAGGTTTTGTTAAAAAAAAAGAAAGTGCCTTAGGTAGGACCTATTATATTGATCATTATTAATTATAGCAAAATACAACATTTATTAGATAAATCAAAATAAAATTAGGTTCAGAAATTATGTTACCTTTATTAAAAAGAAAATGTCCATAAATTTTATGAAAGCATATAAATTAACTCTATTGAACTTCTTTTTCATGAAAATTTCTAAGTCACATATTTACGCCTTTTTAAATTACCACGGCATACAGTAAATTACTTTGTTTCTACATAAGTATTATGCTTTATTTTTGTAAATAAAGTTTCAAGTTTGCTCATTATTTAAAACTCTTTAGTTTAGATATCTGTTAATATTCTTCTTTCTTTTAATAGCACACGTAGGTACTCTATCTCCTTTATAAAAAAATAATAATTACTTCTTATTGTCGGAGGCTTATCCAAATATTATTTATTTTTCAAACTTGCAAGGGAATGGCTAGAAAAGGTACTGGTTTCGTCAAGTAATTATTTTTAGATAATCTCAAAGATTCGATATTTTAATTTTACAACAAACTCTATATGTGTAAAAAATATTGTATTCTAAAATTAATGAAATATAATAATCAAACGAGTATCTGTGGCTAATCGGGTAAAAGGAAGTTTCTTTTTTCTCTAATATTTGCGTGGGTAGCTCGAAAGCTTAACCTCACGGGGGTCCAAGATCTAATGGACACCTAACAAGTGTTGACAGTTAACTGTTTCATCCTTATGGGACTCCTCAGAATACTTTTTGGTCAATGTGACACCCTTGCGAAGTTAATTAGATGATTTTGTCTCTAGTCCTATGTCTATAGTGAGAAAAACATAAACTTCACGGTAACAAAATTTGTCTATAATGAAAACACGTTCTTTTCTTGAATAAATTGTTTTACTATATTTCTTTTTAGTTTAACGCAGCGTTTAATCTTCTTTAATTGTTTTGTTTCAGTATACTCCATTTTGTAATAAAGCCAATTGTCTTCATATAAATCATTCCGAATTCTTGCTTAATTTTATTTAAAATAAATCAGAAATTAGTTTTTATCGAAGCTACGACACTCTGTCTACCTTTAAGAAAAATAGAATCTTGAAAATTGAGTTTTTACCCAAAACAACTCAATATAAATTGTCTCTAATTACAGCAAAAAATATGTTGAACCAAAACAACCTAAGGCATTTGTCTTGAAGTAAGAAAATAAAACTCCTGTTGTCTTGAATCGATACATCTTCCTAATATTTGTCTTGGACAAGTTTTAATACGCGCTTAGTTATTAACGTGATGTGAAGCAAATAAGTCTGTCCAAAACGGTGTTTTGATTTAAACGTCTATAGAAATATATATATATATATATATATATATATATATATATATATATATATATATATATATATATATAGATGTTATATTAAAAATATGCGTAGGTGTATTTACTTAATGCGTAGTTTCTAGAATAAGTTAAGACGTAATACCATAATTGCACAATATTGCTATTGTTTTCAAGATCATATAAAAGTCATTTGATAAACATGTGTACTTCCATATTCTTCGGGAACCCACGCGAAGCTGTGTCAGCACTCTTGTAACTATAAGTAGGCTAGCAGGTAAACAACGTTTTTAGGTTTGACTTAGCATCTAAACGGTTCACATCTAACTTTAAAGTTGTCTTATTTGTAAAAGTGACTAAATAAAATAAAGTTATTTTTTAAAAAAGAGTTTTATTAAGCTCGCATCTAAAATTGGCGCAGTCGTGCGGATTTTTTTGAACACGTCGTACTCTAAGTCGCGTGGTGAAGTTCTAACTTCTTTACAAAAAATAAAGGACATACGTGCTAAAAAAAGTGCTAAAAATCAAGAACATTGTATAAAAAACTGGTCTTCAGTCTCCATTCGTGGATATACATCGTCCCTGAACAGAAGTGACTCGAAGAAAATAAAAGAAGAAAAATACCAGTATAAACTGAACAAAGTAAACGAAACATTCAACACTGAAGACTTAAATTGTTGTGTGTGAGCAAGGAGTTGAACCCAGCCTTTGGAAGTGGCTACGAATTTTCTATTGGAACTTCGTGAGACGCCCGGAATTGAACCCAGCTTCTGAGGGTTGCTGCGCAACAAAGTCCTTCAGCAGATTGAATCAAATAAGAAAAAAGAAGAAAGAAGAAGAAACAAATGAAGACAACACTTTCTATGTAAGCAACTTTATTATTATTTCCTTTAATTATTGTTATTTTTTGAACTTGCTGTCAACCTCCGTGTGTATACACGTAAAACTATTATTTAATTTTATAAATAATTAAGTTTCAATTTAAAACATCTTATTTTATATTTATTAAGTTTTAAAAATACTTTAAAAATGTCAAATCCAGATAATATTAATCAAAATCAAGCTCCAACAACAACAACAATTGAACCTTATAAACTTTCCGAAATATTTTCGTTACTACCAGAATATGATGGTAACCCTATTAATCTTAACACCTTTATAAATGCGTGCGATCTGGCGTACCAAATGTGTGTTCCAACACAAAGATCATTTTTAATTGTCAAAATTAAAAATCAATTACGCGGAGAAGCCTCTAGATTAATTAACTCGCAAGACTTAGATACATGGGCACAAATTAAACGAATGCTTCTTGCCCATTACGCGGATCAAAGAGATTTGTCAGCTTTGACTCAAGATCTCCAAAAATTATTTCAATTACCAAACGAAAGTCCTTTAATTTTTATTTCAAGACTTCAAGTCCATATTGCTAAAATAAATGCTGCAATTAATAAACAGGACTTAACAAATATTGAAAAACAAGCTCAAGGTACACTAATCGAAACAATGATTTTAAATACTTTATTAACAGGCTTAGATAAAGACTTAAGTTTAGTCGTAAGAGCAAGTAAACCTGCAACATTTTTAGAAGCAGTTTCTTGTGTTAAATCTGAACTTCAATTTGAATATTTTCAAAAACAAAGACTTCATAAATTGCAATTTTCTCAAAAATTAAAACCTAGTCAACAAAAAATTTGTTCTTTTTGCAAAAGATCGGGACATTTAATACATGAGTGTAGAACGAAACAAAATAGTAGAACTATTCAAAATTACATACCAAACTTTAATCCGACTTTACCTTCCACGTCAAATTATAGACAAACTCAAACTTTCACCCCAAATTATAGACAAAATCAACCTTCCACGTCAAATTTTAAACAAAACCAACCTTCCACGTCAAACTATCGACCAAATCAATCACCAACATCTAACAATTATAGACCAAATAATCAAGGATATTATTTTAGGTCTCAATCAAATAATAATCCTCAATCAAACAATAATCAAAGATCAAATTTTCAAAATAAACCTATGCATTTTATGGAAAATGTAGAAAATGGAACTCAAGATTTTGAAGATACTTATTATCAAAATCAAACTAATGATTTTTCTAATGATCAAAATCTTTATGATAATAATTTTGAACAATATGAAGATGTTTCTTTTGAACAAGAATATGAATCTAATGATGAACAAAATGTAAATTTTCGAAGACAAGCCTCGGAAATCGATCAAACGTTAATAAATTTTCAAACTATGTCAATACAGAACGAACACGATCAAGCGAACCAAACTCAAAACAAGTTCATGTAAAACACCAAATTTTAACTTTTTCAAGTAATCTTTATTATTTTACAGACATTACACAAAAATTTAAAATTTTAGTTGATACAGGTGCTAGTTGTTCTGTTTTTAAACCAAAAACATGTGAGCAATATTTACAAAGATTTCCTGAAAATGTAACTGTCAAAGGCATTTCAAATGAACCAATTTCAATTAACGAATCAGTTTTAATTCCTTTTACTTTGAAAGATCCTTTTAAAGTACTAGTTTGTGATCTTGACATAGGATTTGATGGACTAGTAGGATCAGATTTTTTAAAACATTATAATTGCATTATTGATTATCAAAATAATAAATTGATTACTAATTTTAAAACAGTTCCTTTATATAGAACTAACCCAGAACAAAAAGACTTTATTGTAAATAATGAACCAATAAAAAATATAATACAAATAGAAGGAAGAACAGAAAGAGCTTTTAAATTAAAAACAGATAAATTAAAAAATACAGAAGTTATTTTACTAGCTCAACAAAAAGACAAATGTTACATTCCTAATTGCATTGTTAAAATAAATGAAAAAGGAGAATTTTGTACAACAATTATTAATGCCTATGCAACTACTAAAACGATAAATTTTGATAATTTTGAATTTGAAAATTTACCTAGCAACTCAAAAACAACTGAAGTATGTTTTAATCTAAAAGAAAATGAACCAATAATAAGAGAACATGTAATACCAAAGCAATTAAGATTAGATCACTTAAATGACGAAGAAAAAGAAATCATAACATCACTTTGTCTAGATTTTTCGGATATATTTTACTTAGAAGGAGATAATTTAACTTTTACAAGCGAAATTAAACACTCCATTCACACCAAAGAAACCAAACCAATTTTTACAAAGTCCTATCGATATCCTCAAGTACATAAACAGGAAGTAAAAAGTCAAGTTTCAAAAATGTTAGAACAAGGAATAATTCAACATTCTGTTTCTCCATGGTCCTCTCCAGTATGGGTAGTACCAAAGAAATTAGATGCTTCAGGCAAACAAAAGTGGAGAGTTGTAATTGATTACAGAAAGTTAAATGAAGTTACAATTGATGATAAATATCCTTTGCCAATGATATCAGATTTACTTGATCAATTAGGACATTGTGAATACTTTTCAACTTTAGATCTTGCATCAGGATTCCACCAAATTGAGGTAGATCCTAAAGATACTCAAAAAACAGCTTTTTCAGTTGAAAACGGTCATTATGAATACATTCGAATGCCGTTTGGACTTAAAAATGCTCCATCAACATTTCAAAGAGTTATGGACAATATTTTACTTGGTATCCAAAACGAAAGATGTTTGGTATACATGGACGATATTATTATTTATTCAGATACAATTAATGAACATGTCAAAAGACTAAAAGAAGTTTTTTCTAGATTAAGAAAAGCAAATTTAAAGATTCAACCAGATAAGTGTGAATTCCTACGAAAAGAGGTTGCATATCTAGGTCACATAATAACAGATAAAGGTGTAAAACCTAATCCAAATAAAATTTCAGCTTTGAAAAATTTTCCAGAACCCAAAAATCAAAGAGAAATTAAAGGTTTCCTAGGATTAGCAGGATATTATCGACGATTTATCCAAGATTTTGCCAAAATTTCTAAACCATTAACTAAATTATTACAAAAAGATCAACCATTTGTTTTTGACGCAACTTGTAAAGAATCTTTTGAAAAATTAAAAAATATTTTGACAACCAGTCCAATTTTGATTTATCCTAATTTTAATGAACCTTTTCTTTTAACAACTGATGCCAGTGGTTATTCAATAGGATCTGTGTTATCTCAAGGACCAATAGGAAAAGATTTGCCTATTGCATATGCCTCAAGAACTTTAAATAATACGGAACAAAAATATTCTGTCATTGAAAGAGAACTTTTAGCCATTGTATGGTCAGTCAAACACTTCAGACCATATTTATACGGAAGAAAATTTAAATTAATCACGGACCATCGTCCTTTAACTTGGTTATTCTCAATTAAAGATCCTGGAAGTCGTTTAGCCAGATGGAGATTAAAACTGGAAGAATATGATTATGAAATAATCTATAAACCAGGAAAAATTAACAAAAATGCAGATGCCCTTTCTAGAATAAGAATTGAAGAAAACATAAACAAAATATATCACTCAGTAATGTTTCAAAAGCAAATTAATGAAGAAAATATTAAAATTTTATATGGAAACTTATTTAATGCACCTCAAAATTTTTCATTAGCACATTGTGTATCAAAAGATTTAAAAATGAAAAAGGGAATTGCAAAAGAATTCAAAGAAAGATTTGATAATGTAGATTATTTAAAAGAACAAAATAAACAAATTGGTGAAATAGCAACTTTACAACTATCCAATAGAACTATTTACTATTTAGTTACAAAAGAATTATACTATCAAAAGCCAACATATGATACAATTTATCACATTTTGCAAAACCTAAAAAATATTCTTCTGCAAAATAACGAGAAATATTTAGCTATACCCAAAATAGCATGTGGTTTAGACTCACTCGATTGGAACATTATATTGGCAATGATTAAATCAACCTTTCAATCAACTGATATACAAATAAATATTTATATTTTACCAGATAAAAGATCTGCTTTAATTAATGCCCTTACAGAAGATGAAAATTCCAATGAATCAGAAAATATAGTTGAAGATGAACTAGCTTTAATGTCTCCTCAAACTTTGGAAAATGAATTGAAGAGATTTCACAATTTATATCAAACAACATCATTAATTGATTATTCAAAGATTAGATATACAAATGATCAACTATTGGATAAAAAACACAAAAATATTATAACCATTTTTCAACAAGATAACTTAAAAGAAAAACATCATACTATAATAAGTGACATATTAGATGAAGAACTTAACTTTGATTTAAATAAAATTAATATTTGTTCTTCAAAAACAGTTAATAAACGAAAGTATTTTATAATTCCAGTACCGTATGTTGAGGAAGAAGCCAATTTAACTCTTTTCAAAATTTTATGTAGATGTCAAAATGACATTGATATCTCCAAAACATTCTATGTTGAAAATAATGTAGATTTACCAATTTTAGAAATGCTCTGTTTTGTCTTTGCTGAAAAAGATTTAAATTTAGTAATTTGTCAAGATATAGTTACTGAGCCAGTAGAAGATAAAGACAAATAATAATTGATCAATATCATTCCGGAAAAAAGAATTTTCATAGGGGAATTAATGAAACAATTAGGAGAATTAAAGAAAAATATAATTGGAAAAATTTAACCAAAGATGTTGAAAAATTTATAAACCAATGTGAAATATGTCAAAGAAATAAAATTTTAAGAAAAAATTTGGACAATCCACTTGTGATTACTGAAACTCCAAAAACACCATTTGAAAGAATTAATCTAGATATTTTAGAAATTCCAGAAAGAAATTTGGTTTTAACAATAAGAGACGAATTGACAAAATTCATTCAAGCTTATCCATTAAATGATAAAACTGCAAAATCAATTGTTAATACACTATTATTATTTTTTCAACATTATGGAACTCCTTTAAGAATCCATACGGATTTAGGTAGAGAATTTAATAATCAGCTTTTAAAAGACTTGTGTAAGATGTACGATATCAAACTAACTTTTTCAAGTACAGGACATCCACAATCAAATGGAAGTTTAGAAAGATTTCATGCAACATTATTAGAAATGATCAGAGTTTGTAAAACAGAAAGTCCTGAAGAACATCCACTACAATTGTTACCATTTACTGTAATTTGTTATAACAATTCAACATGTAAAACTCATGGATTTACACCGTACGAGTTAGTTTTTCGACATACAGCAGCAAGACCTCCAGAAACTCTTTACAATGAAGAAGAACTTATTTGCAAATATATCAGAGATTTAAATGCAAGGATCAAACATTATTATCGTATAGCTAGATCAAGAACAAAACTGTCAAAACAAAAAGCTAAAGAAAGATTCGATAAACACGTAACTCCAAATTATGAATTTAAAGTAGGCGATAGAGTTTTCGTGAAAGAAACTCAAATTACTGGAAAATTATCACCTAAATTTAATGGACCTTTTGAAATTAGAGCAATTTCAAATAATTCTGCAACTGTTTATAATCCAATAACTAAACAAATTTCAAAATATAATTTTGATCTTTTAAAACCTTGTCATAAACCCGATTCAGACTCTGATTCTGACTGAAACTTTTCCTTGTTTCAGATTACTCGTTTTCCTTATCGGATGGGGAAAAGGACAATACAAGATCGATGAAATAAATAATACCGTAGGTGTTTATTTTCATAAAGAACTTAGTATAAAGGTATCAAATGATAAATGGACCTTATTAGTTTATAAAGATATTAAAGCTTTGCAAGATGCTTTTATTAGTAATAATGTTATTTTAGATAGCTTACGCTTAATGCTTCATCAATCAACTGGAAATATTAAAATGATCCACTTAGATATAAGACCACACGTGTCACTTTTATTTCAAATTTCCAATGATATAACCAATAAATTTAATGAAATCTATTCAGACATGCCTTACACACCAAGACGTAAAAGAGGTTTAATAAACGCTCTCGGTACTGTTTGGAAGTATATAACGGGAAATTTAGATGCAGCTGACGGTCAATATTATGAAAATTGTATCAATAAAATTGAAAAAGATGATAAAGAATTGGAAAACTTAATGAAAAATCAAATAAGTGTTACTACGTCAGTAATAAAACAATTTAATGCAACTTTGCGCAAACTTCAAATTGATGAAGAAACTTTCAACTCCAATATAATTGAAATTTCAAAATCAATACATCAGATTCATGATGAAATCGAACTTCTTAATCTTAAATTTTATTTTATTAATCTTTGTGAACAATTATTGGAATAATACACTTATATTCAATCTCAAATAACGGATGTATTAGATTCAATTTCTTTTGCCAGATTAAAAATTATTCATACAACTATTATCCTTCCTAATGATTTAACTAATGCTTTAAAACAAATTGCCCAAAATTTACATACAAATAATTTACCGGTAGCACCCATGGACGATAGAATTGCAACATACTTAGATATTATTGATTTGAATGCTTATATTACAAATGAAAGACTTGTTTTTGTCTTGGACATACCATTGGTTCGACCAGAATGGTATTCCGTTTTCCGATTGTACCCAATACCAATTTATGATAATCGAACTATGTTACATCATATTTTGCCTGTTAGTAAGAAATATATTGCTAAAGATAACGATGATGATTTCTATGTATCTTTATCAGAAATTGACACTTGTAGGGATTTGGGCTATAAAATGAAAATTTGTAAAAATTTATATCCTCTTCCGATTGATAGCAATTCAATTTGTGAAGCTCAGTTATTAAGAACTCAAAAATTGTTAACTTTTCCAAAAACCTGTGAGTTAGTTTTGATTTTAGCAGAAGATTATAATATTCAAATTTTACAAAATAATGTTTGGCTAATAAGTGTAACAAATCAACTTCCAATTACAATAAAATGTAACACTGATACTATTTCGAAAATTGTAACAAAAAATGTAATTTTGTCTTTAAAACCATATTGTTCAGCTTTTGTAGGATCAACTAAAATCCAAGCCAATCAATTACAAACACTTGATTTAAGTTATAATTATTCAAATTTTATTCAAATTCCTTTCAATTGTTGTGAAAAATATCCAGAAAAACTTAGAAATCTTCCTAGATTAAAACCTTTAAAAATAACAAAACTAAATTTGGAAGATTTGGAAATTGCTAAACATAAATTAGATCAATATGCAAATGAATTGGATGATTTAATCAATGAACCTGAAATTGAAAAATATCATTCATGGCTTACATATCTTGTATTGGCTTTGATTATGGTTTTAGTTTTAATTTACTTTTATTGTAAATGTAAAAATCGAAGAGCTAAAAATGTACGTATAGGCATCGAAAATAATACTGATAACAATGATTTTCCACCATCACCAAATATATCAAGTTTATCAAGTTTAGGCAAAAGATTTTCAATAGCTAGGCGTAGGCCATCAATAAGGCTTACAGAGCCAATCGAAGAAGATATTGAATTAAATACTAATGTTTTAAGAAAATCTTATGTTTAATTGTATTTTGTAATTTTAGGAATTTTAAATTTTGTTAGTAAAAGTTACTGCATTGTATAGCACTAACTTTTTAAATTGCGAGGGAGTTGTTATATTAAAAATATGCGTAGGTGTATTTACTTAATGCGTAGTTTCTAGAATAAGTTAAGACGTAATACCATAATTGCACAATATTGCTATTGTTTTCAAGATCATATAAAAGTCATTTGATAAACATGTTTACTTCCATATTCTTCGGGAACCCACGCGAAGCTGTGTCAGCACTCTTGTAACTATAAGTAGGCTAGCAGGTAAACAACGTTTTTAGGTTTGACTTAGCATCTAAACGGTTCACATCTAACTTTAAAGTTGTCTTATTTGTAAAAGTGACTAAATAAAATAAAGTTATTTTTTAAAAAAGAGTTTTATTAAGCTCGCATCTAAAATAGATATATATATATATATATATATATATATATATATATATATATTTTCTATTTTTAGCTTATATTTGGTTTTATAGTTTTGGTATGTGCAGCAAAAACTGGAGGTTAAATACCTTTTTTAGTAGTATAAAATATAAAAATTAATCTTTAAAATTATAGAAAAAAAATATTCCCAGTATGACACTGAGTTACAAAAGTAAGCAAGTGAAGTTGGATTAAAATTGAGCGAGCCCTTTTCCAGCAATAAGATAAAAATTATTTAGGAGCAAAAAGAAAGAACATTTTTTTAATAGACCATTTAACTACACCAAAGTCGATAGCATTTCTTTTATGTATTTAAAATATTCGTTGTGCTGTGTTTTAATTCAAAATATTTAGTAAATTCATATTTGTCGTATGAAAAATGGTTTAAAACATCTGAAGTCAGTTTTATTTATTAGGAAAATTAAAAAAATAATATCTATAAAAGTAGGGCCAATCAGAAAACAAAATTAACTTTTTCTTGCAATATGGTATAAAACTATTAATTCATGTCAAAATATAATGTTTTAAAATTCAGTAGTAGTGTTGATATAAAAAAGTTGATTTTTTTACTACCTTTCGTATATTACCTAATGAGTTGAAAAGAATGAAATTATAAAATAGCTTTTTCTTTGGGCCTTTACTAAGTATTTTTTCGGTCATGATGTAAGAGTTATTATTATTAGAAGATACACAAAAACGACCATTTAACGAACTTTGACCGTTTAAATCTCAAAACTGTACATAGAAATACTTAACTTCAATTACATTTTTTTTTGTTACATATCCTACTATGGCATACTAAAATTATAGCCAATTCCAGCTGGACAAAAATTTCCCATAAGGCCTGTGTAAACGGGTGCAGTGTTCTTTAAGAAAAGAAATATCTTGGGAAAAAAAAATAAAACAAATCTACGTTTGTTTTGATTTGAGAGAGTAATTTTTCTCTTAGTCTCAGACAAGACGATGCCAGTGTGCTTCAACTTTCGAGTGCTCGAGCCAGATCGCTAGATGGCGCCACACCTTAGAGTTTACTCGTATTTCACCGATGCGAGTAATTCATATGTAGGAGTTGGTTTTGGTTAAAATTGGATTACCTAGGTATTCTGTTCTCCACTGATGACGTGAAACACACAGAAACTTACGTCTGGAGATGCTACCTTATGTAAGATGGAAAACAACCAAAACCAACTCTTCCTTCTCTTTCTGATACTTGCGAGTTAAGCACACATACCTTTGTGTGAAGTATAAAATTCGTTTTGAGTAATTTTTAATTTCAAGTAAAGATTTGTCTTAAAAAAAAATGCAATATCTAGGTTTGTCTTAATTTGAAAAAGCTTCATTTTACCCTAGAAAAGGCTATTGTCTTTAAAGAAAACTATAGAAATTTCAATTATTCGATTTTAATTCAAGGAAATTATTTGCTTTGGAATTGGAATCAAAAGTGTTTTGTTTTGAATGAGCAAATATTTTGCTTCCAGAGAAAACTGTGACTTAGGTTAATTCAGGTCAATTTATAAAATAATTTCTGTTTTACATTAAAATCAAGAGGCAAGACATTTTTTGTGCTAATTCAAGAAAATATTATCTTGGTGAACAGGAAAGCACAAATTATTTTAGTTCAAAGCAATTTCCTTTGATCTAAGAATTTTTTTTTACCGTGTTCCTTTTACTCGATTAGCCACGAAAACTAGTCTCATTTTTAAATTCACGTATGAAATATAATGATTTTTATATTAGTTATTAAAATATGTATAAATATTTTGATAGTAACTCTTTCATTACATCGCTATTTTGATAGTCGCTATTTCATTACTCGCTATTTCGTACGTCGCTATTTTGTACATCGCTATTTCGTTCCGGAGCCGTATTTTTTTGGTACTTACAGGTCAAATTACTGCAATCATTTGGTTCACGCTAATGTGCAATAGTATATAAAGCCCATTATAAATCAAATTAACTTTAGAACTAAAGAAAAACCAAATGAAAAATTTATTAAACAAATTTTTTTATAAATCTAGTCCGTGCAGTCATAGGATTCCAATTAAAAGTCTCAAATTGTAGTACCACCCTTGAAGGGTGGTTTAAAGTTCGAAAAACAATAGAAGTAATCGATGATTTTCAGGGCTAAATCATACATAAATGTATTAAAGACGTATCAATATTTAAATATCGTCAAAAGGGCAGGAAATATTAGAATCGGCTTTCATTAACACATCTACCAAAACAATTGAAAATCGGTTTAATCATCGCAAACTAAATAATTAACATGTAAAATATGGCGGACAGCTAAAACTAACTTACTCCGTTTTTATTGGACATCTCCTAAATATCTCAAAAAGTATAGTTTTTACAAAATATTCGTATACGAATTTTTTTGACTCTCTTTAATATATTATTTCTTAAGAAAATTTACCACGTCTAGTTTTCGAGATATTACCATTAAGTTACTGTTTTTAGATACGGACCTGTATTTTTTATTCCATTTTTTAAAAGAACTTATCTTTATTATCACGTCCCTATTTATTTGTAATTTAATTCTAAAAAAATGGCATGTAAGTTTTTTGGCACTTTTATCGTTTTATCATAGGTGGCTTGGACAGCAAAAAAACAATTGCTTATAAAAACCTATGATGCGTAATACAAAAAAATGTATGGTCCGATGAAACACGTTTTTGCAATAATAATGGATGGTACAACAGGAACTTGCATTATCGGTGGACACAAGAAAAAGAGCATTTTTAAAGAAAGATTCGGGATAAATGTTTTTTCTTCCAAAAAACTCTCACCGGATTAACCTATTACAATTTTCTGACAAACACATTACCAGATTTTTTGGATGATCTGCCCTTAGATGTTCGAGCAAATTTTAAGTACTACTAGCACGATGGTGCACCCTGCAACAGAGATCGTGATTGTACCAGGTTTTTGAATACTTTCAAACCAAATCAGTGGATCGGAAATAACGGACCAATACGTTGGCCCCCAGGTCACCGGACATCACTCCTCTGGATTTTTCCATAAGGTTTATAAAACTGGTCCTCGAGATTTGGAGGACCTACTTCATAATAAATAAGGCAAGCCTGTAACCAAGTCAACCCTAGGACTCTAAGCAAAATCCAAAATAAAATAACGAAAAGGGCGCACCTCTGCTTGCAAAAAAATGGTGGACATTTTCAGCATTTGGATAAGTAAGCTACTTTATTTTGAAAAAACGTGTTAAAATAAAAATAAATATTTTTAGATAAGTTTAATTTAATTAATCAGTAAAAAGTTTAAATGTTTTAAAAGTTAGTAAACAGTTTTTTTTTTATGAAACGCATCAGTCTTTTTATAGAACAGTCAATTATTTTGTTGGTCTTAAATCTAATTTTTCATTATTGGAATACGCTGCCATGTTGGTTTAAACTAAATTTAACAGATGTATTACACATCATAGATTTTTATAAGCAATTATTTTTTTTGCTGTCCAAGCAACCTGTGATAAAACGGTAAAAGTACCAAAAAACTTAAATAACATTTTTTTTGCATTAAAATAGAAATAAATATGGACATGTGATACATCGTTAAAGTCATAAAAAAATTATTTTAAAAAATAGAATAAAAAATACAGGTCCGTATCTAAAAAAAGTAAGTTAATAGTAATATCTCGAAAACTGGTCGTAGTAAATTTTTTTAGAAAGCACCAAATTGAAGAACGTCAAAAATGAAAAAAAAAAATCCTTTACGATTTTTTTGTAAAAACTATACTTTTTGAGATATTTAATAAAATAAATTTGAGCGATTTTTCGAAAGACCCCCGTAGCTCGGGATATAATAGTTTTTTTAAAAATCTGAAACCAGATTTTTAATGTCCGCCAAAAACTGCTGTAGTTCTTATAGTTACCGAGATAGCAATAGTGACCCATGGCAGTTAAGACACCCTCCACATACCTAAAGGCATACGGGTGTTAAGTCATCTAGGCGCTTAAATATTTAAAATTTACTGCTAATCAAATAAGTATATTACCAATTTGTTTATCTATATTTCAGTAGTATGTGTATAAATACCTTAAAACCTGATTGTTTTCTATTAAATTAAAAATTTATAATCCATAATGGCAAAACAATTATGTTTTCCCAAAAAATTAATTAACTAAGTAATTACAATGACAAAATAAAACTAGTTTTTCTAAGGCGACTTTAGATAAAAAGCTAATTGTTACCTTCCTATCCCGCGCAGCAATGGCTAGAAAAGGTATTATTTTCGACAAAAACTTTTTTCCATAATACGATAGCGCCGCTAATCCGATTTTCATTAAATTTTTAGGTAAAATAGTGCTCGACACTGTAATGAGCCGATTAGATTTGGGTCAAAATCCATGATGCTTATGAATGATTATATTGAAAATATGCTAACTTTTTACCGGAGCATCGCCTCAATCTACGGTTTTCGGAATACAGTAAAACGTATTTTTCTCAATAATTTATGTTATAAGCAAAAACTCCATAAGACCTTTCGTTTCTAAGATATTTACAAAAAACTGTTTAGTTGGAGTGTGCTAATGGACTAGGAAGCAGTGGCGGCTGGTGACGTTATAAATTGGGGGCCAGAAATTTATATTGCATGGAAAAGGAGATAAAAAAACTTACCTATTAACTAATTTTATTTTAGCATTTAGCAAACAAGCAGCTACTTGGTGTAGTTTTTAGTTTATTTGTTTATAGATAAAGTCTATTTGCCCTTCTTTTACATGCGCAAAGGGCTCGGATTAGCACCAGTTTTAGACTCATTATGGCCCCGTAGAGCAACCCCAAAAATCCCACAGAATTTTAAACAGTCTATTAACCTACTAAGTATATGTCTATTTTTTGCCACATTTTCATTATGTTCGGTAATGTTCTGCCTATAGGCACTATGCACTCGCCTAGCATAGAAAATTCTACCATACTAGCACTTACTTTGTGCCTTTAACTTTCCACTAAAGTGCTTGATATCACACATTCCCTTTGCCACCCACGCAGGATCACTTTGTGGATTGTTCATAATAGGACAAATAAAGCAAAAAAAAGCATTTCGTTTTTCACAACCGCACAACCAGTTTTCAGCATCCTATAATTTTTTACTTGCACTAAAATTTTGGTTAATTTTTAGGATTTTTAGATCCGGTCTATGGGGACCTAAAGATTTTATTTGTAATCAAAGTTCATATGTCAATGTATTTAAATTTGCGCAGTTAATTATATAATCGACGGTATTTATTTCCATTTTGAAAACAAACAAAAGCAAAAAATGGACACGCGACCGGCAAGGCTTTTAACTACTGACCTATCCCAAATCAAAACAAATTCATACGTCTTCACTAAGGATAGAACCGGCAATACGTAGGAAGAGCAACGAACGTTTTCGCACGATGAATATGGCCGACGTCAACTAAAGCAAACATTCCTTCCGCCCCGCGCGAGAACAGCCACCCATAAACCGCTGAAAAACGGGTGAACTTTGAACCTTGGCCCGCGCGGTGCTACCGGCTTGTAATTATTTACGCTAAAAAAGTTTACGCAATGAATCGCCTTTTCTTACCGAACCCACAGACTAAAAATAGAACTAGACTGTCGTAAGGGAAGATTTAACTTTTTTTAAATAAATCAATTAAAAATACTGTTTGTTGTCTAGTTTTGGGAGGGCACTGCCCCGTTGCCCTCCCTGTCGCAGCCGCCACTGCTAGAGAGAAGTATCAGATTCGTCATGTATTTATTATTTTTTAAAGCTTTTCAGCAAGTTGGCATAATCTCCAATTTAAAATAAGAAATGACCACCTCTTCCCGGAAACACAATTTTTGTTTATTATTATTTTTTTAAATATCTTACAATAAAATTAAAATTTATTGTTTGTCTAAAAAATCCATATAAAAAATATATTTTTAAAGTTTTTGCTTTCCGACAAGGTGGGTTAAATAATTTTAATAAAAATTTCACCGGTAATTAAAATCTTATTTATGGATTGTTTTATTTTGCGTTTTTTCTATAAACACTGATTATTATTATTACTCACCATGAGCTACAGCAAGGGTTAATAGAACTACCATCAGCTTTATCATCTTGATTTTTATTTTCCCGAAACGAACTGACAAATTTAACCCATTGCCCCCTTTTTATATTAAGACTTAAATCCCTGAATTATATTTAGGAATTTAGACTCTAAAATATTTTAAGGGATAAGAGTGATCTAATTAACCTTTCATGTCATTACTATCTTAATGTGGGATTAATATTTTTTTAGATGATTGATTTAACTATTATACGCAATAATTTATTTATATTCAATATGTTTGGCGGTAATATTGGGAAGACCAATTTATTTATTTATTAGTTTTACGCATTTCTCGAGAACTCGTTAAAAATGTGAAAATCGATCAAATAACTAACTTGAAAATTTTCGGATGGCTGTACATCGAAACGGAATTATTTGGAACAAATCAAAGTAAAATAATGATTGTGAAAAAGGCGAAATTTAGTATTTTCAAAAACTACACATTATATTAAGCAATTGAATTCAGAGAGATCCACTATTTTCACCCAACTGCAGCACGGCGAAAGGAAGGGTAATGTTTTTCGATTGTTGTATGCAGGTAGATATGTATGTTTGTGTCACGCTAGAGGCTAAACGGCTAAACCGAGTTTGACAAAAAAAGCGTGATTATAATATAATATATAATTTTAAGGCATACAAATTATCTAAATTTCAGGCGATTTTAATGAAATTCCTTTCCAATTGTCCTCGAATTTGCTGTAGTTACTTCGTAGTCCTCCCTGCTTCCACCCATTTCCCTTCTTGTCATTCCCCCCACCCTATTCAAAAACCATATTCGCATAATTTTATCAAATATAGAGCGATTTCAAAAATTCTTTCTGCATACGCTTTCAGATTTTTTTTCAACACCATTTTTTTAGTTCCCTCCCCCCCCCCCCCGTCCCCCTCTCTCTCCTCTCCGCCGTCCTTATTAGTAATAGTTATATAGCTATAACTTTCACAAATATAAAGGGATTTCAAAAGTTTTTTCTGCACACGCTTAAAGACTATTTTCCAACATCATTTTACTAGTTTCCCCCTCCCTCTCTTCTCTCCTCCCTCCTTATTAGTAACAGTTGTAGCTATATCTTTCATAGATGTAGAGCGATTTACAAAACTCTTCCTGCATACGCTTTAAGATTTTTTTTCCAACATCATTTTACTAGTTTTCCCCTTCCTCTCCCTCTCTTCTCCCCACACTCCTTATTAGTAATAGTTGTAACTATACCTTTCACAAATTTAGAGCGATTTCAAAAATTCTTTCGGCACACGCTTCAGGCTTTTTTTCGACACCATTTTACTAGTTGCCTCCTCCCTCTCTCCTCTTCCACCTTCACTTCCAAATCTACACGTACTTTTTGGGTAAAGCTAAATTGAATGAATTGTAAATGCATAGTGCTTTTTATAAGGCTGAATAAAAATTAAACCTAAAAGATGAAAATAAAAAAAAATTAAATTAAAAAACACCCAACTGCTAAATTTACTTATAACTACTAGTCGCAGTTGACCTACACCTGGCGCCTTTTCGTAGAAAAAGTATTTTTTCCTTGTAGACTTTGTACAATGAAAATTTGAGAAAATTACGACAAAATGAAGTTATTTACTTCTGGGTAGTATTTGTTCCGTTAAACAGGGTCATAATTTGAATAAAAAAATGCGTATTTTACGATTTTAATAGGGATTTATTGGAATAAAGCCATGCAATGACACTATTGTTGTAGTATTTTGACAGATTTACATTGCAGGCTGACAGTTGCTCTTTCAAAATTGATATGCCAAAGTCGAATTTAAAACCAAGTCGTATATTTATCTATAAGTAAAGTAAAGTCGACAGTATTTTATGTTGAAAGATTAGCTGTCATATGCCAATGCAAATCTGTCAAAATACAGTCTGACACTAATGCATGAGTTTATTCCAATAAATCCCTAATAATACAGAAATATCCTTTCGATATTACCGTTTTCTTAAAAATTTTGCAAAATACAACTTGATATGTTTTGGGGTCTTGGTTCAACCTAATATAATTCTTAGCTCATACCATTTTTGTACCATTTCAAGTTTGCGTGTATCAAAAGACAATTGAAAATAGGTTTACACCGATTTTAAACAGGCTCAGTAAACAACAGATTTAATCGAGGCTTTAATTATACCAAAAATGCACAATAAATACAATGTTTTCTCAACATAGTGAAATGGATGGCAATAATTTACTATTATCTTTAGAGAATATCGCAAAAACCGTCTATCAGTTCCCATACAACTGAATTTCTCATTTGTTTCAAAATTTTCGACTTTATGTTCATTACTACCATATTGATCAATTTGTTGAATTTGTCGCCTTTCAAATTAAGAAAGCAACTATAAATAATTAAGTATTGCCTGTCGCTTGTAAAGCAACGCAAAAACAACGCAATGTATACCCAAAACCATAAGCTTAATAACAATAAGATAACAATGATAAAATTGCGCTATAGAATTTTTTATATACATGGTGTTATTGAATAAGACCCTAATAATAAAGAAGGTTCGGTTTTTATATAAACATAATTATGTCATAGACTAAATTTTAACTTAACTGTTTTAGGTCAACGGGAATGCAGTTAAAAAAAGAAGCAAACGGGACATGTTTAAAAAATACATACAGGGTGTCCCAAATTCGATGTTTATGGGGGTTTCGGGTATTTCCAAAGGATATATAAAAAAAACTGACCCCCACTTGCAATTCTATACTAATTTTATGTTATATCTCAAAACTTTTATTTATAAAAAAGTTGTAGGCCCCCTCCCAAAATAAAGGTTTTTTGAAAACTCCTGTAGCTTAAAAACGGATTGTTATAGCAAGATCAATTCTTATCTTCAAGCTTCTTTTGAAAATCCAGCTTTGGAAGTGGAGGTTAGTTTTTTTCTATCTTCTCCAGAAACACCTGAAACTCTGCAACCCATTAAAAACATCGAATTTGGGACCCCTTGTACATAGATTTAAACTGTTAAAATGAGTTTGAAAAAGGTATCATAATAATAATAATTAATAGAACATACTTAATATTTCCTAGCCGACCGCGCGGTATTTTTAGTGTTGTAGTTGATTTGTTGGGAATGGATTAGAAGTTCAAAATTTTAAATATTTTGTATCAAAAAGAAAAAACGGGACAAATAGCGTCCCGGTAATAACATGCCCGGGGGTAGCGGGACCAAACATTTAATAACGGCCTAGATACACGGTGTTAATGATTTTTAAAAATCCTTTTATACGTACATTAATATCTGTAATACCGCTCTTGATATCTTTGGGAATTTTTCTATAATTTTTTAAAATATCAAACAAGTTTTTAAGGCTAATCAGTTAAAAGAAGTTTTTGTTTCTCTCATATTTTTCCGTGGGTAGCTCAAAAGTTTATCCTCACGGGGCTCCAAGATCTAATGGACACCTAATAAGTGTGGACAGTTAACTTTTTCGTCCTTATGGGACTCCTCAGAACACTGCTTGGTCAATGTAACACCGCTGCGAAGTTAGTCGGACCGTTTTGTCTCTAATACTACGTCTATAGTGAGAAAACTTCCAATTTTTATTTTATCATTCCATGTTAAATTTAAAAATTTGAAAGCAAATATCTCAAAAACTAATCGATGGATTTTCGAAATTTTTACACGGCTGTATAGATATTCAAGAGAGCTTCAAAATAAGGTATTACTAGACCCACTTTCTCTATTCAAAATATAGGGGTAAAGTATACCCCTCGAAGGGGGTTCGTGCTGCAAAAATTTCAAGATAGCCAAAAAGTGTCCCCCTCACAAACAAAGTGTCTCGGCATTTTTAATAATTTTTAGCAGTTCTCAAGAAATCCCGGGTGGAAAGCTTTAAACTAGACACAGTGTATATAGCGATCGATGAAAAGATCGATTGAAAAGAAAAGAATCCATCCGTGACCTTCGACAGCACTTTTGTCTTTCAGGTCAGATTAACGCTGATTAGCGTTTTTACCCACCTTTTAGACGTGAGCGTCAATCAGCGGAATTTTTAAGCCAAATAAATACTAAGAAACGTAAACTTTAGTACCTGTGATTCTAACAATCAAACAGGTTTTCGTGGCTAATCGTGACCTTGGACCACCGTGAGGATGTTTTCGAGCTTCCAGCTTCCCACGGAAAAATATCAGAGAAACAAAAACTTCGTTTTACCCGATTAGTCACAAAACTTGGTTAATGTTCACGGGCACTAAAATTAACGTTTGTTATAATTTTTGTGTTTCGACTAGTGGCCTTCGTGCGTATTTATACGCAATCAAAAATTATTTTGGAATTCCTACTGTTTGCTGAGCAAATGCTGTATCTTAAATGTTTTCTTTTGACATACATTTTTTGTATCAAAATTCATTCATTTGCAACGATGTTATACACTAAACAATGCCTATTTGAGAGTAGAAAGATCGTGTAAGGGCCGCTTTAAGCAGAATACTATCTACGCGGGACTTTAACTAAACTTGACTCGTGAGAACGCGGCCTTCCAAACACTACAAAAACCGCGGCCAGTTGATTGACTGCCTTGAACGACAAAAGTTTGAATGGATCAAACTTTTGTTGAACAACAAAAAAGTTGATTAACTCAGTTGAAATAGAAGTTCTCACGATAGTTTTTATTCAATTTTTGTTGATCAACTACAGTTGTTCAACTAAACGTGAGAACGCGGCTTTAGCCACGAAAACTTGTTTGATTTATAATTCAGGGGTATCTACTACAATTTACATTTATTATTTTTTTTCTTGTACCTTTTATATTTATCTTAATGAATAAGCTTATTGGTGTTATAGCTGAATATATTTCAAATAAAAATATTTACGAATAAATTTTTAATGTAACTTAGGTATTTATATATATATTTACCCAACTAACATTTATAGTAGCGGCTACATGTTCTAAAGGCTTTGCTACTTTCTTATAGTAGAAATGTGGTGATCCCAACCAAAATTTGTTACTTTTTAGTTCTAACTACTATTTAGTATCAGGAAATAGTAGATGTTTCGTAAAAACGACCCTCTAAACTACTTCATAGGATTGTTTCTTGATAGTCGATTCTGATAGTCTTCTCTACCACAATAGGACGTTGCTAAAGTTTTACTTTCTTTTTAGTCGTTATTTCGTAGTCGCCCTGACTTTTATATCCTACTTAATTGTCACTAGAAAGTTAAGCTTCATTGGAGTCCCAAACAAGTGTATCCGACAACTACATTATAACTTTAATTTTTACCACAAAAGTTTGTGTCATCATAGTAACATCTGATGTAACAATGTAGACAAAATAACTTTTTGGATCAACTTTAAAGCCGCAACTACTTTCAAGTAACCTTTTCGACTATCAGGGAATATAGTTTGGGACGCCATGTTTTTATGTAAGAAAGAAAATTTAATATTTTTGTTGTCGTTTTATGAGCTCATATTAAAGAGCCATACTATTTTATAAACAAATTAGTTGAAGCTTACCAAAAATGCTCTTCTTAAGCACCATTTGTTGGAGTTAACTGTCGATTATGAAAACATAACCTCCAAAATCACAACACCAAAATTCCATCAGCTACCAGAAAACGGCTCAATTTTACGGGCGCACCGGTTTTTTGCAATATATATAATGCATGTTATACAAAAAACTTTGCGTCGCACTCGAATTTTGATCCTCTGCTCGTAAATTCTCACACTTTTGGATAACATAGTTCATATCATAACCATAACCAAACAAAAAAACTAAGCGAGTCTGTTTACTGTTGTGTCCACCATATTGTGTAACAATTCTACCAAAAAGAAACGATTATATTATTTGCAACTACATCGCAACTTTTATGCCATTACGGAAAAAAAACAGCCTCTACGACGTAGTAGATACCTGGCTACGACGTAGTAGTGCAGTTGTTACTACAGTGACTTTAAACACTTGGCCAAGTAGTTATAACCAGAAATTGGTTCCCCACTTAGGGAATTATAACGTCGCTGTATGGTATACTGAGACGTAGCGGGAGTACGTTGCGGTTACTTTTAAGAAATTCTTTCTAGTTGGGGTTTCGTCGTTACAACTATAATTGTTTGTTGGGTATCGGTTTCACAACGTTCTACGTCTTCTGATACCCAATCTCCACTCGTTTCTGTTTGCCCATATTCATCATCTAGGCCTCTTATTCTTATTTCACTGTCTATTCGTTCTCTCCAGCTTCTCCTTGGCCGTCCTCATTTTCTTCGGCCAGTTGGTTTCCATTGTAGTATTTGTTTAGGTAGCCTTTCATCATTCATTCTTTGTACATGTCCGTACCACACCAGTTGTTTTGTTCTTAGGTATTTGTGCTATGTGTAAATTTTGACTACCTTCAGGAACTAATAGAATAATCACTTAATTTATACAAAATTACAGATTTCTATATTTGTTTCTCCTAGTAATCATCGTGTAATAAATGCAATAAAAATGCATTTCTATTAAGATTAAGTGAACACAATTAGCGAGCACTACAGATTCATAAAATAATAACAAAATTACCCCACCCAGATTTAGATACCTAAAGTATTTTATGGGTGTAATGTTCTTCGGAAAAGAGGAATGTCCAATGGCCTTGACATATTACTGACGACACATTTATGCTATTTTTTCTTGCAAAGTAGGTATATAATGCGTGCAAGGCTTTCAAGTAATTTTTCCAAATGGGTGTTATCGTTTAAGTATAAAAATAAGCATATAAGGTAAATACCACAGGCACAAAAGTGGCACTTTTTATCCCGAGGCGAAAAATTTGTGGTCCGTATAAAGAAAGGGGGACAATTGGCCGAGGGATAAAAATAAAAAAATAACAGAAAATTTGACAGCTATTACCATTATTGTTACTGAGAAGAACGGTAACATTCAGGGCAAAAAGATAGATTTTGGAACACTAAAGGTAAGCATAACACAAACGTTAATTTAGTAGTTTCACACTCCTTCAACTTTTTTACAAACCAAACTACCAAATTTTAGTCAAAAATTGCATTAAAAAAAAGGACAGCAACCGTAAGTACCGGGCGCCGTTACCGTAAATAACAAAAAAGACTCGGTAATAACAATAACGTTAACAAAGTGTAAAATACGCGACACAAAATTTCCCTAATATGGGGGCAAAGTTTGAATGTAATTTATTAACCCATTTTTGCCATCACGCTTTTTATATTATTGAAATTGGTGTTGTAATAATAAATTTAAAGGTAAATGCAAACACAATTGGGCGACATGAACAATGGCATAAGTGGGGATCTGTGCAAAAATCTAGGGGTAATGGTCGACGGAAACACTATTCCTGTAAGAATTTTTTTTTAGGGGGGGATTATGCGCTTAGCACGTTATTTATTAACTAAAATACTTTTTTTTTCTAGGAGGGGGGGGGGATAATTACCACGTTACCCTTCCGCGTTTGCAATTGCATCCCAAAATAGGCAGAATAATATTTTTATGCCCGAATTGCATCTCCGGCAGTGGCGTATTTAACAAAAAGTTTTGGTATTACTTTACACTATTTTATGATTAGCGGCCAAAACCGCGCTACGACTTTACCGCGCACTAAGCCACATCCACACGGAAACAGCCACACAAGCCCACAACCGCGCAGTTCAATACCGCGCAAGCTCAAAACCGCGCAATATATTAAATTGTCGCAACATTCAAAACAAAATATCCTGCCCGAGTTCGTGACTAGTGTGGTACAAGCCAGCGCGGTAAAATCCTAGCGCTGTATGCACTTTCGCGGTAGAGTCCGGCGCGGTAAATGCCTTCGCGGTAAAATTTTCGCGGTTTTGGCCGCAAATCGTATTTTATCTGCGTATTCATGAAATATGTGAAAAATATCTAAGAAAATCAACTTCTCGAGTGGGGCCCGGGCCGACTATATACGCCACTGATCTCGGGTATTGGCAAATTGCGTTCTAGAATAAAAACCTACTTAGCAAGTTAAAATTGAATTTATATATTTAGGTAAAACTACACCCATCTGCGTATGCGACTTCGATTTTTTTTGGTTTAGTTCAATCAATTCTCATCATGGTTTTTTTTATATCACTAAGGTCGGTTCAGTAATAATGAGTTTATAAGGAATTGAATGCAGACAGTATTAGCAATGCAATCGTATAATCTGTAAAACAACGGCTGAAACAAAAATAGATTTTTTGAGAACCACCACACCGATTTAACTAGTTTGTACTTCGTTGTTTGAGCCAAAAGAAGTGATTTTCTATAGATTTAAAAAAAAAACTAAAAGATTTTCAGGAAATAAGAATAAACACGCCATTTTGAAAAATTAAGTATGATTCTGTCCGCCATCTTAAATTTTAATATTAATCTTTAAAAGGCACTCAATTCTCATCAGGATGATTTTTATTTCATTAAAATCGGTTCAGTATTAATAAGGTTATAAGGAAATAAATTCATTGGCAAGGCAATCAAATAATATTCAAAACAATGGTTGAAACAAAAATAGTTTTTTTTTTAGAACCACCTGTTCGATTTTACTAGTTCGTACCTTGTTGTACGTGGTAAGATTGCAGCTTTTTTACTGATTTAAAAATATTATTAAATCATGTTCGCAACACAAGAATAAACAAGCATCTCTGAAGGGTACAATTTAATTTCGTCCGCCATCTTGGATTTTGAGAGAGCGGACACAAAAATATATTTGGTCAAAACTCTGATTATATCTCTGCCAAGTGCAGTTTGTCTTATTAAAATCGATGATTTAGTTCAAAAGTTATAATGAAAATAAAACTGTCCGGCTTTTTTTTTGGCCCACTACATACCTGGGACAAATTGAAGATCTATGTGCAAGAACCGGGAAACTCCACTTTTTTAAATTGTTGATTAATGAACATTTTTTTAGGTATGAATTTTTTTTTAAACCAAAAAGAAGAAAGTTACATCGGCATTTCTTATATAGGCTCATCATTTCATTAATATAATATTACAAGAACATTAATATAGGTTACTAAAAATTAAATATAACAATTAATTATAGCATAAGATTAAGCAAAGAGTCTTTAGTTATTTTTATATCAGATGGTAATGAATTGTACATATTAACACCGTTAAAAAAAATAGAATTTTTTGTTTTACTTAAGCTGCTATGGTATTAAGATGTGTATGATTTCTGGTTAAGTAACTATGCACATCGGATCTAGAGGTAAACATTAAATTTGAATGTTTTTGTTTTAAATAAACACTATGTATATATCTTTTTTATAGACATTAAATTAAACTCCTTATAAAGTTTTTTTGTAGAATGTAAATGTGACAATTGGTAAAGATTTTTTATTGCCTTATTCTGCAATATTTCAAGAGGTTTTATTTAGTTTTAAAAGTAGGGTACCAAACAACAGTTAAATATTGAAGGTGTGAGTGCACCAATGAAAAATAAAGGGATCTTAACAAATATCTTGGGATAGAGTAACCTAATCTTTTCATGATTCCCACAGGTGCCACAATCTTTTCTCCTATTTTATCAATATGGGTTTCCTACGCTAAGTTCTGGTCCACACATTGTTACCAATTAAGACACTACTGGTATCTGTATTAGCTCACACATATACTATACTATAGTAGTGTGAGCTATGGTGATCCTAATTTTTTCGAGAAAAAAAAAGTTGCTCCGATTTCAAAATTTTTTATATATCTTTGCGTTTCAGATGATTTTGAAACTTTTTTGTTGCGCCGTCTGTCTGTCTGTCTGTCTGTCTGTCTGTCTGTATGTCTGTCTGTCTGTCTGTATGTCTGTCTGTAACGACCAACGCGCATAACTCAAAAACCGCTTGGCCGATTTTAATGAAATTTGGTACCTAGGCTGGGTCTTGGCTCGAGATGGTCCCATTTAAAAATGAACAAAATCCACCGAACACAAACCAAATAAAAGGGTGGGGGTAGATTTCAAAAATTAGAGTTTATGTGAAAATATGGCGTGTGTGATATCAAACGAAAGGTAATTGAGTCTGCAGTTAAACAAAATACATTTTAATTTATTTAAAAAAAAAGGGTGGGGGTATATTTTAAAAATTAGAGTTTAAGTGAAAATATGGCGTGTGTGATATCAAACAAAAGGTAATTGAGTCCGGAGTTTAACAAAATACAGTTTAGTTTTTTGTTTTTTTTAAGGGTGGGGGTAGATTTCAAAAATTTGAGTTTAAGTCAAAACATGGCTTGTGTGGTATCAAACAAAAGGTAATTTAGTCTGGAGTTAAATAAAATATATTTCAGTTTTTAGTTATATTAGCTCACACGTACACTATAACTATAGTACCTAGTGTGAGCTTAGGGGCCCATATATTGGCAGAGTATTTTTTTATATGAGACAAACATATAGTTTGATTTATTAAAATTTATTGTTAACAAATGTTTACATAGCCAATTATTTATTATTTCTAAATCATGCTCTTTATTCGCTTTTAGTTCTTGATATGATTAGCCAAAAAATATAAGCAGTGTGTCATCAGCAAACAAGCGAAGAGTGCCTTTTAATTTTAAGACATTGAGTTAATGTACACCAGAAAAAGTGTGGGGCCCAGTACTGACCCTTGAGGTACTCCACACTTAATTTTTTTTTGGTAACTATTATGTTCAATAATAGAAACATATTGCTCTCTATCAAAAAAGATCATTTCTAAACCATTCGAGACAACTTCCCGTGATTCCTAACCTTATTAACTTTGAAATCAAAATTTCATGGTTGACAGTATCGAATGCCTTACACAAGTCAAGCGAATCTTTTTTTTTGTCCAAATTTAATTGTATTTCAGTTATAAAGTTAATGGTGGGTGTCACTCGACTTGCGAAATCCATACTGCATCCATAAAAAAAAACTAGCATTGTTAAAATATGTTGTTAACCTATAATTAACAACTTTTTCAAAAATGTTTGACAAAACTGGCAAACCACTCACCGGTCTGTAATTAGTTATCAATTCTTCATTACCAGATTTATACAAAGAGGTAACTTTTGCTATTTTGATCTCACTTGGAACTTCACCAGAACGTAGAGACTGATTTATTAACTTACATAACACATATTTTATATCATGCTTACATAATTTGACAGTCTTAACATCAACATTATCATATCCAGATGCTTTATTGCATTTAAGAAAATTTATTAGTTTAAGAATTTCTGTCTCACCAACCTCCAGGAATACAAAATCTCTTCCCAATGGTTTTTCATCTTCAGAGGCCGTAAACCTCGTTGTAGGAATTTTAGAAGCCAAGGAGGGTCCAACATCACAAAAAAAGTCATTAAAAGTTTTACATAAGTCCCTTGTTTTTTTAATAAATGTATTATTGTTTCCTTTTAATTTAAAGCTTAGTTTATTTTGATATTTTTTTTTGTGTGTTAGAACCTCATTAATAACCTGCCATTGTTTCCTAGGGTCTCCTTTTCTTTTCTGAAACTCTTTCACATAATAATCCTTCTTTCCTTGTTTTATTTTCTTTCTAAGGATTTTAGTGGATTGCTTGTATGCATTTTTTAAATAGTCACTATGAAGATATTGCCTGGATTTCTTATAAAAGTAATCCTTATTTTGTATGGCAATTTTAATTTCTTCAGTGAACTAGCATTTTGTGTTATTTTTTGCTTTAATTGTTTTTTTGACAAATATTGTATTCTGTTGAAAACAACTTACTAGACTTTTTAAGTTTATTGTTACACTTTGAGTGATATCAAGGCTGTTTGTAAATACAAACTTAATATTTTAATGAAATTCAAAAAATATATATTTAATGTATTAGTTTTTCTAGAGTAACATCCGATAAGCTGAATTTACCTCGAGACTGCTTTTAATTCACATTGCGCAACCAAAAAAAAATTTTTTTTAAATGGAGTTGTCTGTTTGGTATAAAATGGAGTTACCCGGTTCTTGCACCGAGGTCTTTAATTATTAATCTAAACAAAGAAAACAAAACAGCTGAAATCAAGAGACGAGTAAGATTGGCTTGGGTAGCATTCGATAAATTAATCTACATATTAAAAAATAAAAACAAAGTTTCCTTTCGGAACTCACTTATTGATCCCATGGAAAGGTAACAAAAGCCCAAAGATCATTGGAAAGCCAATTTTTAGATGTAAAGCTAACAGATAGAAAATGGAATGAATTGATAGAAAATAAATCAAAAGTAAGGAATGTCAGAGAAAAAGTAGCAAAATTGAAATGGAAATTTGCCGGTCTTAATATCAGACAGAAAGACGATCGATGGAACAAATTTATTGTAAACTGGAGACTTTGGAAAAATAAAAGAAGTAGGGAAGGACCTCAAATGAGATGGGCGGATGATTTGAATAAACATGCGGGAACTAGATGGATAAACACGGCGTCAGACAGAGAATAGTGGAAGATATATAAGATGGATCGAAGAAGGCTAAATAGATAAATAGATAGATATTTCTTAAATTATTTAATTTTTGCAAAGATTTTTCTGCAAACAAAAGTAAGTATTTCCTTTTTCTAAAATTTCTGTTGCGACGCCATTTTATTTTCGATTTTTCTACAAATTATTTGTTTTTTTTTTTCGTTTTGGTTTGTTTTTTTTTTTATCTCAATCAATACCTAATTTATTATTATTTTTTCACGTTTGTCCCTCCCTAGACTTGATGCTGCGTACGCTCATAGATATAGTGCAACGCCAGTAAAAATCGCCTAGATTTTCTATACGTCAAGTGGCTTAGATAAGGTCTTTGCGTCTCCAGTGTTTCCAAAAATGTCATACATACAGCGCATCTAGCAAAAGATTCATATATTTTTCATGCGTAAACTATTACACTTGAAAACCAGGTCAAAGGTTATTGCGCTATTGCTTCGCTATTACACCAATCAATCAACATTTCAAAAGTTTGCTTACTCAATAAATTATATTGTTCATGCCGTCAGTGCACAGAGTATCCATTATAAATGTAACCCCCGGTTGGGCTTTAAAAACGTTTAAATATTAATTATTTTACAGTTTATCAAAGTCCTTTCAACCTATATGACAGATGTTGCCAAATGTTATTCTGTATGTCAAAATTTTTGAAGTGTAAATTTCTTTAGGCGCATTTAGCAGTTTTTGTGGGTAGTGAATTGAACTGAGCCGTCAGGCTCGGCTATGTAACGCTCATTTGGGTGAAGTCGGCTCGAGTCGACTAACTGTGAGAGGAACATTCAGGGAGCGATATGATGATGCAGATGAAGGCCAGTATTATTAATTTCGCCTTGTTGAAGTTTACACTTCTGCCGTGTGGTCTTAAGCACACACAATTTTTTTTATTAAATTTTCTATTATAAGTTTTTTTGGAACACCCCTCGGCATTAGTTGCGCTAAAATTTTGGTTAATTTTTAGTTCCGGTCTATGTGGCCCTAAAGATTTTATTTGTAATCGGAGTTCATATGTCAACGTGGTTAAATTTGCACAGTTAATTATGTAATTAACGGTAGTTATTTCCATTTTATAAACAAACGATAAAAAAAACAAACAATGACACGCGATTAAAACACACTCATACGTCTTCACGGAGGATAAAACCGGCTTCGTAGCAAGGGCAACAGACGTCTTTCACACGATGTTGATGGCCGACTTCTACTAAATTAAACGTTCCTTCCGCCCTCGCTCGAGAATATCCACCCATACCTTGCTAAAAAACGGGTGAAATTGAAATATTGCCCCCCGCGGCTCTGCCGGCTTGTAATTATTTACGCTAAAAAACTTCAATTAATCGCTTGCTGTTTACCACAGATAATAAAAAGAACCAGACAATCATGTCGTAAGAGAAGATTTAACTTCTTTTGAATAAATCAATTAAAAATACTGTTTGTTGTCTAGTTTTGGGAGGGCACTGCCCCGTTGCCCTCCCTGTAGCAGCCTCCACTGGTACTACACATATGCGAAGTTTTAACGTTTAATTAGGGTCTGAACAAAAGTTAACATAGGGTTGAAATTTTAACACGTAAATCCCTATGATACATATTGCAGCGTTTAAAGCTTTTTGACTTTAAAAATTATCCTCTGCTACTTATCATTTAAGTATAAATTGCCAAATGTAAAACAATCAATAAATAAAGAGATTAGATCTACTATTTTCGATAAAAAATGTTGACAAAAGATGACCGCAGATTTATTAAATTATCAACTTTTTGAAAAATAAGAATCAAAAAACGTGTTTTTTTTAATGAATCCTAATTTATCAAGGTCATGACATGATATAGTATGCTGTATATACAGGGCTCGACTTCGCACGTTTCGCCTTTATGAAAAGCGTGTAAATAAGATGAACTTATGGAAAGCAAGAAGTCAGTGAGGGACCAAAGACGCGTATATTCAGGAGTGTTTGCCGCTGTGACTCAAAATGCATTAATAGTTTTTTATTACTCAACAGGAGCAAGCACAGTAAGATTTCCACTTTTAAAAGACGAAGAAATAGTACCCAATAATTTATTTCGTTATTTTAGCTTTAATCAGAAAACATTAAATCGAGAAAAATTCAATTTTTTAATAATTTTTCCTTAGACAATAACCTTGTTCTTTTATTAAAGTCGCGCCGTTCCGTCTCCTGGCGGCGGCTCACGAAGTCTGTTACGAATAAAATTACAATTTTTTCCGTAACGCGTTTTTACTAACTGAATTAATATTTGCTTTAAAAAATAACCTCTAGCGACATCTTACGTGAAAGAGTTTAATTAGAATATCTTGAAAATGACTTGCACGCTACCTCTCTGTAGTCAGGTTAAGCTCAAGATTATTGTTTTTATGCAGAAAACTAACTGCTGGGGAAGAGGTTCATTTTGAATTAGTTTCAGTTTCAGAATAGGATGGAGTGAGTTGTCTGTCCTTTTTTTTTCGGGTGAAACAGGGATAGAAAGAATTTTCTGGTTGTTCAACTTACGTACGACCGTGATTGCATAATTGGCCGTCTTGTATTTTAACCTAAAAAGGTTTGTTTTGCAAAGACTCTGAGATTGTTTACTGATTTTTTTACCTATAAAACAATAAACATAAGTTTTTTGTAATTTAAATAAAGTGACTCAAAATTATTCAGTCAGTTTTGGTCTTATTAATGAATACGGATTTGTGTTATTGATTTTCTAAAGAATTAAGATTTTGGGGTTTTATGGAATCTGATTGGTCAGTGATTGCTATGCAATTTGGGAGATTGAGAGGAATTTTACAAAAATCGCCCTTTCTATTCGAGATCTTTGTCGAGAAACAAGGTATTTTAATTATGTTATAACATAACCTAAAAAAATTTTTTTGTTCATCAAGCATGGCTTGAAATTTTATTTTATAGGATAAATTAGAACTTTGCTCTAATTTTAATCAATGGTAATATGAAATTTTATTGCATATACCAGATTTTTATTTTTAATTCGGTTAATATGTTATAACATAAATATATATATATATATATATATATATATATATATATATATATATATATATATATATATATATATAATTGTATAAAAATTTTTCTTTGCCGAGGAAACGTTACAATTTTTCTTTATGTCTTTAACAGACAATTATCTCTCTATTTATACTACTTAATTTTTTTGTAAAAATTTTGATTAGTTTCATATTTTTTTATTTTATGGTTCGAACTATGTTCGACAAAATATTTATATATTGGCTATATGGTATTTTGGTTATAGTTTATAATGGGTTCACAATGTTGTGCCTACATGGGATGTCTAGAATCCAGATTATCAGTGGCGCACCCAGGAATGTGTCTTGGGGGGGGCCGAGACCTCTCGGGGGCCGACAGCTAAAAGGGGCGCCTCGCAAAAATCGTGCAACCAAAAAAAAAAAGGTCTTTTTGTTTTTCGCGGGACGCGACGAACTACCGCTGCTTGTTGGGAGGGGCCCGAGTCCTCATTATGTCAAATTTGAAGCCATTTTTTCTGTGCGCCCATGAGATTATGATTTTAAGCTAGTAATTAATCCTGGATCTCGCTCTTATTTCTTTTTTGGGTACCAATTAACAATAGTCACTACGACATGACCATATGGTTAAATTTGAGGTTATAGGTATCATAAGCACCTTTGGTTAAAATAGAGTTAGACAGGCTAATACAGCTAAAATTTTATATAGCTATTGCCGATAGCTGGTTTGTTTTTTTATATAGTTTTTTTTATAACCAAAATACACATTTTTGTTTTTTTTATAAACTTAATGATTTGCGTCCAGAAAAGACAAATAATTTGGTGTGAATAGACTAAAGTTTTATTTGGTAATTCTACAGAATTACTGTACAGTATGTACAAATTTTGATGAAACCTTGGAATATTTATATAGGGTGTTTTGATGGACCTGATCAGAAAATAAAGTTTTTTTTTTGTTTTTATCAGTGGAAAATGATTGAAACCATAGTTGTATTTTAAAGATCACTTCAAGTATACTGAGTCTAACATTTCCTGGGTTAAGATTGTTTTGTTTTTATGTTATTTTTTTCCTAACCTCAGTTCTCGACAAAACTATTATAACATATGTAAATATTTTTCATTATTGTATATCAAAAGAAACAAGGTTCTAAAAAGGAAGTATGTCTCTTTTAAGTTATATTTGAACAGTAAAATCTATAATTTTAATAATATAATTTTTTTTTCTACCTTTTTAAGAAACTGAGTTTTAACAAAAAATTAATATTTTTTTCTTGTTTCTATTTGATCATTTGATTTTTATTTGTTCTTCTTTCTGAAACAAAATAAATGTTGAGGTTTGTAAACAAAAAGTAATCCTGATCTTTTATTTCGTTCCTGCATTGATACCTTGGTAACATGGTGATAGTAAGGAAAATCTGTCACCATTGTTGTTAATTGTGTCAAAGTAAATAGAGGTCTATTATCATTTCAAAAAATAGAAAATTGACAATATTTTTCTCAAAAGAACCTCACGACCCTAAATAGCTCTACCTGGCCGAGGTAAATTTGGGGAATATTAAAACAACATCAATAATATACAAAAAGTTATATTATATGAAAAACAATAATATAACAACTATTATTTATCTTGATATTTAAATTATAACAAGTCAAGTTGCTAAAAGCAGAAACGAGTATAATTTTATTCGTCTATGCTGTACACTTAATAACGGATTCGCAGTATTGAATATTAGTCATACACTTCAAATGATATCTAAGAGATGGCGCAACAGCAATTAAAATCAAGTGGTCTTAAGGATTTTATTAATCGCCCTCTTTGGCCTACTCAGCCGGTAAGAGTAACGTCATTAGATCGCGAAAAGAAAACCATTTTCTTGAATTGCTAACTTGACAACAGCGCTTAACTATTTATCTCTCTTAGTGCCATTTATTTAAATATCGATCTTACTTCAATTTACATATTTTTCAATGGCCAAACGATCGTTGACGAATCCTGTTTAGTATACTGCAGTGGCGGCTGCTATAGGGAGGGCAACGGGGCAGTGCTCTCCCAAAACTAGACAACAAACAGTATTTTTAATTGATTTATTTAAAAAAAGTTAAATCTTCTCTTACGACATGTCTATTTCTTTTTTTTAGTCTGTGGTTAACAAAAGCCGGCAGCACCGCGTGGGGCAAGGTTTCATTTTCACCCGTTTTTTAGCGGTGTATGGCTGAGTGTTCAAGCGCGGGGCGGGAGGAATGTTTATTTTAGTTAACGTCGGCCACCTTTATCGTGCGAAAACGTTCGTTGCCCTTGCTGCGCGTTTCCGGTTCTATCCTTAGTGAAGACGTATGAGTTTGTTTTGATTTGGGGTAGGTCAGTAGTTAAAAGCCTTTCCGCTCACGTGTCCATTGTTTGTTTTTGTTTTTGTTTGTTTTCAAAATGGAAATAAATACCGTCGATTATATAATTAACTGTGCAAATTTAACTACGTTAATATATGAACTTCGATTACAAATAAAATCGTAAGGGCCACATAGACCGGACCTAAAATTAGGTCTTCCAAAAAAACTTATAATAGAAAATTTCATAAAAAATTATACGATACTGAAAACTGGTTGTGCACAAAGTGATTCTGCGTGGGCAGAGAACATATTATGTCCTCTGACAATGCCTATGACAATTGTTGAATGTGAACACTCCTTTTCAACATTAAAGCGTATTAAAACATTTACAGCCTAAGCTACCCATGTGTTCTATTGAAAGAAAATTGTTAACTACGGACAATTTTAATGAATTTGTCGTTGAGCACTTTGCGCACGTAAAATAAAGGCGAATGGATTTTATCTGTAAACAAATAAACTAAAATCTACACCAAGGAGCTGCTTGTTTGTAAAATGCTAAAATAAAATTGTTAAGGTAAGTTTTCTTTATCTCATGCAATATAAATTTCTGCCCCCCCCCCAATTTATATCGTCACCAGCCGCCACTGGTATGCTGTCCCTTATTTACTCCTTATTGCATAATTTGCTGCAAGTTTTTTACTCCTTATAAAAATAATACTCCCTTACTAAATTAATACAGTAAAAAACTTTTTAAAAAAAATTGTTGTTGAAGTTCACTTGACATTTTTAGAGACTGTGAAGCAAGCAAGACTTTTCTTTTGGTTGACGATTTTAAAACTACAGTCGAACTCGAGCTTAAAGGGACAACCAAAACAGTTCGAGCTATAGACATTCGAGTTACAGAGGTTAAAATACATATAAAAAGTGCAGGGCCCACTTAAAAGGTTCGGTTCGGTTCGGTTTGGTTTATTTTTGAAGTCTTTGTAAAAACATATTTAAATTTAACAAGCTTCAACATGCGGGACTCATTTGTAAAAATCGGGACATACGCGAAAAGATTTGCGAATCGGGACAAATTTCTAAAAATCAGGAAAGTCCCGCCAAAATCTAAAAGAATGTTCCCATTAGTATAACTTAATTGTTTTCTTAATTTTCTTCATTTTTTACATATGTTTTTTTTAAATAATGAGCGCATTAATAGGGTTTGAGTAGGTAATCATTTTTAGAAATTTTTTATTTTAAATTTGATTTACAAATGTCCAATTCCCCTTTTATTTTCGGTTATTGCCGCCTACGAAAATTTGCCATTTAAAACTATTTTTGCGTTCGGTTCAAGGCAATTACACACTTAGTTTATTAAAAAATTAGCGAGTTTAATGATCCACCAATAAAAAGAGCAATTTTATTTAGTAGAAACACTTTCTCTTTGGTAAATTATTATTTTTAATTTGACTTAAAGGAGCAACAAAACAATACCACGGTCTTTGGTGAAGAAGATAAAAAATGTAGTTCAACGTATTTGATTTTTAAATGAGACACCCTTTATATTATTTTATAGAGTTTTGATAATTACCTGTGCCCATGTTCGTGTGCCCAATGCTACCCCATAGACTGAGTGCCGCTAGAGTCCCTGTATGTTGACATATTTGGATAATATATCCAAGTGCCACTATCTCAGGAATTGTTTATCGCAGCATAGACATTCAGGGTGTTCCAAAAGTTCACCCAAATATCTTCTAAATATTTTTAAATTGAAACCCCTATAGAGTTATACTTCATATGGGTCTTTGAAAAACTAACATTTTGAGATAACTCTCAATTGTTTGTGTCAAACCTGTCAAGGGCTATGGACTGCCAAACTTAATTTTTTCAGCTTTTCTCAACATTAACAAGATCGCTGTTTTAAACAAAAACCCTATTTAGTGGTATCTTATTTGAAAGGTCTTTGAGAAACCAACATAAAAATAATTTCACCTTTTCAACAGAGAAACTGAAAACATTAGGTTTTACAGTCCTATAATGTTAAAATTTACACGATATGGGTTTCAATTTAGAAAATTTAAGTTGACCAGCCATTTCATAAAATAGGTCCGTTGATGTTATTAATTTGTGTTAAATATGGTTCGGTTGTCTTCAAAAGTTCATAATATATTTGGATGGACTAGGAGTTTTGGGACAGGCTGTATATTTTTGAAATCAGAATGGAAAAACCTTCAATTTTGGTTAAATTAGAAAAAGTTGCGCTATTCCAAGCCCAATCAGATGCTATATCGAAATTGAAAATATCTACAGGGGTTTTTAAAATTTCGAGCAAAAACTAAAATTTGTGTTTTTCGAAAAATTGATATATCTCCGCCACCTTGTAAACAAATTTTATAAAATTTGGTGGTTTTGTATTTGTACTACGCACAACCGAACGACGTTCATGAATTTTGAATTTTTTGGTAACCATAGCCAAATTTCTTATCTGATGGCCTTTTTAAGCAAGTATAGCAAGGAATGGATCACGGAAAATTTGAATTAAAAAAAAAAAAACAAAATTTTGTTTGTTTTCATACCTGTACAAAATTGCCAATTATTTGATAATTTTGTAAATACCTTTATTTTTTAACTTTACTTTTTTACCTTAGGCCAATAAACAATCAAATTTCTTAAATTTATCTTTTGTTTAGGATGTTAAAGTTAATAACTGACACACAACTTTAGATTAAACTCAAAACGAGGCCAAAAACTAAAAACTAATAAAAAATCGTTGAAATAAATTAAGTAGCTATTATAACTTTGATTAAATTTATAATATATAATAACTTTGATTAAATTTATAATATATAAAAACCACTTACCATATAGATGGTCAACTGGAGCTCAATTAATCAATTTGTGATACAATATTGTGTGATACGTAAATTTTTTTAGAAAAGGGGGTGGGGGGTGGCCTTTAAAAAAAACCTTGGGGGGTGCAGAGTGATTTTGCACCATTTGCCAGAACGGCCTATTTCAAACCTGACTAGTGATATATCGTACTAATGACAAATTTTGAGCTCCTGCACTGTTGTCACACAAAAAAAGACTTATAGGTCCAATTAATTCCAATTTGGAAACCTTTTCATATTCAATTTAATTGTCAAGAAATATCAAAATTAATGGAGATACTGAACTCTTAACAAATAAATCAAATAATTTGCAAACATTTGACATATAGTTACGTAGGTATGACAACAAACACAATTAAAGCATTTGTCTTATAGCCAACTAATTGATAGACTGTTTTTTGGAAGGTTCTAGAATGTTGACCGGTCAATAATTTGTTGACCAGGCCCTTCCCCTTGCCTGATTTTGATGAAACTTGGTGAGAATATTAAAGAGCACAAACTAAACCTTCCGTGAAAATTTCACCCCCCTATCCCCTCAAATAGGGGTTGCAGACTGAAAAAACTCAATTAACCCGCGAAAATCTGCTTGACCGGGACTAATTATTATACGGTTTAATGAAATTTAGTAGAAATATTAAAGAGCACAAAGTTAACCTTCCATGAAAATTTCACCCCCTTAGCCCCTCAAATATGGATTGCAGACTGAAAAAACTCGATTGACCCGCGAAAATCTGCTTGACCTGGTACTTATTCTTATCCGATTTTGATGAAAATTGGTAGAAATTTTAAAGAGTATATAGTTAATCTTCATTGAAAATTTCACCCTCCTAAGCCCTCAAATAGGGGTTTCAGACTGAAAAAACTCGATGAACCCGCGAAAATCTGCTTGACCGGGTACTTATTCTTATCCGATTTTGATAAAATTCGGTATGAATATTAAGGAGCACAAAGTTAACCTTCCCTAAAAATTTCACCCCCCTAACCCCTCAAATAGGGGTTGCAGACTGAAAAAACTCGATTGACCCGCGAAAATCTGCTTGACCGGGTACTTATTCTTATCCGATTTGATGAAATTTGGTAGGAATATTAAAGAGCACAAAGTTAACCTTCCATGAAAATTTCACCCCCCTAACCCCTCAAATAGGGGTTGCAGACTGAAAAATTCGATTGACCCGCGAAAATCTGCTTGACCGGGTACTTATTCTTATCGGATTTTAATGAAATGTGGTGGGAATATTAAAGAGCCCAAAATTAACCTTCCGTGAAAATCTCACCTCCCTAACCCCTCAAATACGGGTTGCAGACTAAAAAACTCGATTGACCCGCGAAAATCTGCTTGACCGGGTACTTATTCTTATCCGATTTTGATGAAACTTGGTGAAAATATTAAAGAGCACAAACTAAACCTTCTGTAAAAGTTTTACCCCCTAACCCCTCAAATAGGGGTTGGAGACTAAAAAAACTCGATTGACCAGCGAAAATCTGCTTGACCGGGTATTTATTTTTATCCGATTTTAATGAAATTTGGTAGGAATATTAAAGAGCACAAAGTTAACCTTCCGTGAAAATTTTACCCTTTTAACCCCTCAAACAGGGGTTGCAGACTGCTCCTTAATATTTCCACCAAGTTTCATCAAAATCGGATAAGAATAAGTACCCGGTCAAGCAGATTTTCGCGGGTCAATCGAGTTTTTTCAGTCTGCAACCCCTATTTGAGGGGTTAAGGGGGTGAAATTTTCATGGAAGGTTAACTTTGTGCTCTTTAATATTCCTACCAAAAATCCTGAATTTTTGCGTTACGTAATTTAAGGAAATTCCCTAATGCGCAGACTCAGTAATAATAATAACGGTAACAAAGTGTAAAATACGCGACCCAAAATGTCCCTAATGTAGGCAATTCAGCTCGACTTAATCATTGCGATCAAGTGTACATTTACACAAATCGTATTGACCTATCTTCGCCGAAGGCACGCTTGCTGATCACAAATAATAAAAGGTTGACATCGCGAGGAACCATGGGGTGTACAATGTACCTAAATCTAATTATGAAGGTCGGCGTATCCCATTGTAATTTGTAACACTCTAATCCTATGATTATTTCAATGAAACCTTTGAATATTTACTGATTAATTCGTTCATTTTACACTTTTCTGACACAAAAACAATTTTTTGTGCTATAATTGAAAGTACTTTAATAAAAATAAAGTCAATGAGATGGCAGTGCCGGTTCCCGGTAGGCCCTGGGCAGTAAAGGAAGCCGGGTCCCCCTTGCCCGTTATAAACTAAAATGCAATGCACGTAAAAAAAATTAAAAAAAAATAAAAAAGAACAGCAGGTCAAGTTGTTGAATTTTTTCTTTTGCTTGTTTAAACTTTTTATTTTATAATAAAATAACAGGGATATTGCGAGGAAATAGTCAAAAGACTTATCAAAAACAGGTTTGCGGGCAGTTTCTCAAAAGTGGGACAGCGTAGCTCGTGGATACCAGTTTTTTGTCCTTATTGGGATACATCAATTCGAGCGTAAGATAAAAATAAAAATTTTAAAAAAATTAAATTTTTGATAAAGTTTAAAAAGGTAAATTGGTTAAAAAGATGTTGTTTACGCCTTGATTATTTTTTTACTGGAACCATATCTCTAGATAGAACCCCTCTGAATTTCCCACTGCACTAGCTTTGGCTTATAACGCCGTCTTGAAGGCGGAAAAAGCACAATCCACGTTCATCCTACCTAAAGGACGGCTGTTAAATGAAAACTATTTAATAGGTATAATAGGTATAATAAAAACAATAAAATAATGTTTGAAGTTTTGATTATAAAAATGTTTAAAAAGGTGGAAAAATTGTATTATTAGTTTTTTTATTGATAGGGTGAAAATTTTTTAATATTTAAATAAATACCCCAGTAAACTATTTTTAATAATCAGTGTTCTCAAAATGTGATTAGCAATTAAAAGGTTGTTATGAGGTAATAGTTCTAAAGAACTTGAGTGTTGCATTATTATGTTTCTACCTACCTAGATATCAAAACTAGTTTTTCTGAAAACCCATAATAAAAAAAAATACTTTTTGCCTTTTTATCCATCACAATAAAGTTAAAGTGAAATTAATACTTTAAATCAGGGCACTGCGGGCTAAGTTGGGTCGAAAAAAAAATTTGAAATTGATTTTGTCATAGTTCTAAATATATGTAAAATCCGCCAAGAAAATAAATGATTTTTTGTTTTCCTAAAAAATAATAAATTTGGCCGCGCCCCCCACTCCCCAAATATTTCAAAATTTCAAATTTAAAGTAAGGGGCTGTAATAGTTATAAAATGTATCTTATGTGTCTAAGGAACACGAATACTAAAGAAAATCACAATTATTACAGTAACGCACCCAGGAATATGTCTTGGGGGGGGGGGGGGGCCCGAGGCCTCATAATGTCGTATTTCATGCTATTTTTTGTGTTTATTCATGAAATATGTGGAAAATATATACAAAAATCATAGGCTTGGGGGGCCCCGCCCCCCCCCTGGGTGCGCCCTTGATTATTATAATATTTGACCGCGCCCCTGAGCACTTTCCCCTGAATACGTATACAGTTTTTGGCTTGGAAAAGAGATGATATAATATAATCATTATTAATGCATATAAAAAATTTATTCATCGCTTTTTCAACCCAGAACTAACCGCGTGGAGGTAACTGTATACAGTGGCGTGTATAAGGAAGCCCGGGCCCCCCTCGAAGCTAACATTTTTTAGGTATTTTCCACATATTTCATGAATACAATCATAAAATAGCATAAAATACGGTGTCATGAGGTCTCGGGCCCCCCCGAAACTGTCTCGGCCCCTCCGAAACTTTTTTCTGTATACGCCACTGACTGTATATCGAGTCCCACCCCCACCTCCTCCCTTCTTCCCTGTCCTGCATACTCTTCTATCTATACAGGGTGTCCCAGAACTAATGGTACATGGTTAAACTGTATATTCCTTGAGTCAAAATATTACGATTTAGCCATACTTACTTTAGTCCAAAAGTTCGTATTAACCGAGATACAGGGTGTTAAACTTTATTTTTTCAATTCGATTTTCTTTAATAACTTCTTTACTAATTAATATTTTTGCAGAAACTAACCAGCGTGTAAGTTTTTTTAAAATTGGCAAGACGATTCCGTTGAAAATTTTGATGTACTATGTACAGGGTGTTCCTTGGACCACTACGATTGCATAAAAATCAGTGTATTTTTCTTGTGCCTTGGTGTATACCAGTTTTTATGTAAAATAATGGTTTTCCCATCCTTTCTATGTAAAAAAGTTATACTATTTCAAAGTCGCTCAGAACAATGGTTTTTGAGATTTTTGCATTTAAAGTTTTTATTGCATGTGAGTGATATGCCTATTTTATGTATGATACTTTCTTCAATTCTTTCTACTAATTAAAAATTTTGCACAAAAAATTGGGTTTCGTGGTTTTTGGGCATGGACGATGTAATTTTGGTAAAAAAAACTAAAATATACAAGGTGTTCTCTAAGTCGGTACCGTTACATTAAAATAGGTCTAAATTTTTTGTTCCTCGGTGTATACAAGATTCTTTTAAAAACATTATTTTTTATATTTTTTTAAGTAAAAAAGTTATAGCGTTTAGATGTCGCTTAGAGCAACGGTTTTCAAGATAGTTGAATCAGAAGTTTTTATTGTATGCGTAAAGGATTTGTGATTAAATTCTTACCTACTTCATACATATTAGCTATAATCAAAACTTTTTTATAGCATTCTAAGATTGGATTTTTTCTTAAGAAATATTAAGTTAAAAAATGTAGTGTGTTAAAACAATAATTGTAAGTTATTGTCCGTTATTGCAACTGCGTAGGGGTATATTTTTAATGAGGAACAAAAACCTCTTCGTATTAGTTTTTTTTTTAAATGGTAAGTACGTATACTTTATTAATGCAAGTATTTTTTTATTGTTTTGAAAGAAAATTTTAATTATTAATAAAATTAATATTTTATTATTTATTTAAAAAAATATAAAATTTCTTAAGCATGGCGCTCTCAGCAACTAAGTTAAAATTTTAAAATTGACAAATAGTAAATCAAACTTAAAATTGTTTATTATAGTAGGCTTTGAAAATAAAAAAACAATAGAACCCAAAAAAGTTGATGTCAGCATCTATTCTGTCAAGCTTTCTTAAAATTACAGAACTGTTTTTTCAAATTTTTCAACGGAATCGTCTTGCAAATTTCAGAAAAACCTACATGCTGGTTAGTTTTTGCAAAAATATTAATTAGTAGAAATCATTGAAGAACGTATCATACATATTACTCACATGCAATAAAAACTTTAAATGCAAAAATCTCAAAAACCGTTGCTCTGAGCCACTTTAAAACAGTATAACTTTTTTACATAAAAAGGATGGAAAATCCATTATTTTACATAAAAACTGGTATACACCGAGGCACAAAAAAAATACACTGATTTTAATGCAATGGCAGTGGTTCAAGGAACACCCTGTACATTGTACATCAAAATTTTGAACGGAATCGTCTTGCCAATTTCAAAAAAACTTACACGCTGGTTATTTTTTGCAAAAATATTAATTAGTAAAAACGTTATTAAAGAAAATCGAATTGATAAAATAAAGTTTAACACCCTGCATCGCGGTTAGTACGAACTTTTCGACTAAGGTAAGTATGGCTAAATCGTAATATTTTGACCCAGGGAATCTACAGTTTAACTATGTACCATTAGTTCTGGGACACCCTGTATATCTATCTATTTAGCCTTCTTCGATCCATCTTTGGATATAGGCCTCCCCCAATATCGTCCACTCTTCCCTGTCTGTCGCCGTGTTCATCCATCTACCTCCCGCATGTATCTTCAAATTGTCCGCCCATCTCATTTGTGGCCTTCCCCTACTTCTTTTATTTTCCCAAGGTCTCAAGTTTACAATACATTTGTTCCATCGATCGGCTTTCTGTCGATATTATGACTGGCAAATTTCCATTTTAATTTTGCTACTTCTCGTCTGACACCCCTTAATTTTGTTTCATTTCTCATCCATTCATTTCTTTTTCTAGCTGTTAGCTTTACATGTAACATTTGTCTTTCGATTCATCTTTGGGTTTTTGTTACCTTATCCATGTTTGATTTTGTTTCTGTCCAGGTCTGGGATCCATAGGTAAGGACAGGAAGGATACATTGGTTATACACTTTCGTTTTGAGTAACTGAGGATATTTTTTATTTTTTAATATGTAGCTTAATTTACCGAATGCTGCCCAGGCCAATCTTATACGTCTCTTGATTTCAGCTGTTTGATTTTCTTTTTTTAGTTTAATAATTTGTCCCAGGTATTCCTCTACTTGTTCTATTTTCTCCTGGTTTATTCTGATCGTGATATTTTCATCTGTGTTTGTTATGATTTTAGTTTTGGTGTAGTTCATACTCAAGCCTATATTTTTAGCTGCTGTATCCAGTTCTTCCAGCATTTTAAGGCGATATCATCAGCATATCTTAGGTGGTTTAAGTATTGTCCGTTTACTTTGATGCCCATTTCTTCCCAATCTGAGTTTATAAAAACATCTTCTAGGGCCTGGTTAAATAGTTGTATCACCCTGTCTGACACCTCTACCTCTTCTTATGTGGATTGGCTTGGTTCCTTTGTGGATTTTGATTGATATTGTTGCTTCGCTATATATATTGGCTATTAAATTTTTGTATCTGTGATCGATTCGGCTATTAATTAAAAATTTTAAAAAACTGCTCATTTTACCCCCCAGGGGCGCGGCTAGAAATACTTTAAAAAATTTAAAAAATATACGTTAGCGTTTTTGACCCATTACACAACTTTTTTTAACTATGACAAATCAATTTTCAAAAAAAAATTTTTTTAGGCCTTTTTCGACCCAACTTACTGCGGGCCCCTTGAGCCTACGGGCCCTAGGCAAGTGCCTAGAGTGCCTATAGGATAAACCGGCTCCATAAGAAGGGGCTTGTAGTCATTTTTCTTTATGAAAAGATCTATGTGACACAGTGGCGTATATAAAGGGGGGGCCTGGGGGGGCCCGGGCCCCCGCCGAAGACAAGATTTTTTTAGATATTTTCCACAAATTTCCTGAATACAAACATAAAATAGCATAAAATACGGCCTCATGGGGTCTCGGCCCCCCCCAAACTGCCTCGGGCCCACGCCGAAACTTTTTTCTATATACGCCACTGATGTGACATTAGTGAGAATATGTAACATTAGTAAAAAGGGGTGTGGGGGGGGGGGCAGGGTTGCCAGATTTTTCAAATTAAAAAGCGGGACAAATTAAATAAATGCGTAAACACAAAAATTTAATATAGATACTAAAAATTTTCATCGATTCTAACATAAAACTGGGGTGTTTTAGGAACTAGATGGTGTGTTTATTTATTTATATAGTTATAGGGTAAATGCGCCAGTAGTCGGCCACCTAACAGTATTTCTCAAACAAAATTAATTTAAAAAAATTTATACTTAGCCGCAGTCCATCATAGTTATTGCATAACTATTCCTAGGTAATGCCTGTGTGTTCTCTAAAACTCAAAAATAGCCTAATTACAGAGATAAAAAATTTCAAAAGAAAAATATTAAAAATGTACAAAATTCCAATACTCGGCCACCAAAAATCTAAAGTCGGCCAATTTTCAACCAGTAGTCGGCCTATATATTAGATTTGTATTAATCATCTGTTTTTACTTTTTATAGGTTGGCACATTTAGGTAGGTGGGCAATAATAATAAAAAAATAAATATCAATTTTTTTTTAAATATTACCTAAGTTAAAAAAAAACAAGAATAAAATAATAATTTTAAGGGGGCAAACGTCGCCTGAAAACTTACCATCTGACAACACTGATATCCCATTTTTTGGCCAAATCTTTTTTCTAATAGAACTCGAAAACGAGAAAGCGGCACGCGTCGAAACTTTGAGGGGTGCATTTTTAAAGCATTTTTCGCAACTGTATCTTGGCAGTTTTTTGCTAATTTATCTTATTCAAAAGATAAAAAAATATTTATGGCTAAATCCCAACAACACTTCAAAGCAAAGTTTGGACAATCTATGATCTTGCGTCACCTTGTATAAACTACAGCGAACTGTAACAATAATTTCTCGTTTTTCCTATGTTTTAGGTAAATACAAACAAAAACAAAAAATCTAACAAGATACGTTTGACAATTTTGACAAAATCTTTTATATAAACAAGATAAATATATATTTTTTCATTTTCTAAGCGAGATCTATTAGGATTTTTAAAAGCGGAGTAAAGTCGATATCGGAGCGAAAAAGTATACTTCAATATGTTGCTACTAGGGGGCATCACTTGTTCACCAGAATTAAAATCACGTGATTCTAATGAATGCAGAACACTAGGTAAATTCGGTAAAAAAAATTTCGGTGTAAGGTAATTAGCTGATCAAGGTCACATGACCCGTGTTTTAGTATTGGCTTAGAATATTGAACTAGCCATTTTGTAAGAGTATTGGTAAGATTTGAATATTTCTTAGATATAAAATTGAGATGTTGATCCAAAAATGGTATATTCTTCGATGAATCTGAACGATATATAATAATAATAATAAAGGTAATTCCCACATTGAATATAAACTCCCAGCTACTTGTTATATGGGACATATACTATTGTCGATTCAGTTTATTTTGCATCAACATTTAAAAAAGTTTGGTTTCTACTTCTTGGATATTCGTTGAGCTACTGCAAGCTTACCATATACAGGTGTCCCAAGGGGCCATAGTGCCAGGGGATAGAGGAGGTTATTTCCGAGAAAAAAGTTTATATAACATGGGGGTAAACCTCGGGGTAAACACATCTGTTTTTAAGATATAGGCTTTTTTCAGTTGTAGAAGTGGAGTGGGTTTTAAAAGCTAATTGTGATTCAAAAATGTGGTATTCTTTTTTTTATTAAACTACAAGTTGAGGAGATACAGGCTGTCAAAATAACCACCAAAAATTTATAAAAAATAATAATTAAAAAAATAATAATTTTTGCTTACTTATTCTTTAAAAAAATATCAATAATATTTCATTGTTATGTCTCGCTGGAGACTTGTTTTTATTTTAAAAAAATATAAAAAAAACATTGAGTTTAATATGACATTTATAAAAGTATATACAAAAAAAAATAGTTTTTTCCTAAAAAAAAAATTGTGTGTGTTTAAGACCACACGGCAGAAGTGTAAACTTCAACAAGGCTAAATTAATAATACTGGCCTTCATCTGCATCATTATATCGCTCGCTGAATGCACGGATCATCCAACAAATCTCACAGTTAGTCGACTCGAGCCGACTTCACCCGAATGAGTGTTACATAGCCGAGCCTGACGGCTCAGTTCAATTCACTACCCACAAAAACTGCTAAACATGCCTAAAGAGGTTTACACTTAAAAAATTTACCGATTAATTTTTACACAATAATTTTTATTTCAATTTATTGCTCTTGTTCTAGTACACGACTTTACCCATTTTAATATTTCTACTGCGTTTTTTTAAAAAGTTATTATCAAAAAAGTTAAAAAAATTGACAACTTGATGCTCTGTATCTCGACAAAGAGTTTTGACTCATGCATTATAGGAACGTTTTTATCAGACAAGACCTCTATCACCTGGTGGCCTATGGCCCCTAAGTTTTGGGACACCCTATATAAACAAAAACCGGAAATTATTATTTTTTCAAGGCTTTGGAGATTGTATTAGTTTTTACGGCTCCAGTAGGTACAAAACAGCGCTGTGCAAAATGGCGCGGAACAAAATAGGGGCGACAAAATAGCACTGCGACAAACAGCGCTACGATAAAATAGCAAGGGAAAATTGCTCACAGATAAATAAACAAACTTAAAAAAGCGCTACTTTGATGCCGCTATTTTGTTCCGTGCTGTTTTGTACCGGTGCCTATATTTTACCAAGTTTCAATAGCACCAAAGTTTAAAAAACAGGCAGGCTTACGTTATGACACCCGCACGAAAGTCCAAGAAAACGAAATCGAACCGTTAACTATTATGAGGCTAAATTTGTTCGCGAAGTTTTCATAATTATCATATTGGACAAGTCTGTTTGTTCGCAGGTGTCTAGGTCTCAAATTAGTGAACCGATTTAAATGCGACTTTCTTTATTGAAATCTGGATTTATTGTTGACTAGATGTAACACAAGTTGTTGAGAACTATTTTTGTATTTAATAATTAAATGGCGCATGTTTTTAATTTTCTTAATATTGTTTATTGTTATGAAGTATATTTTACACTATCAACTCCTAAAATAAGTAAATACTAAAAAATGGAATTATCTCCAAACTTAGTGTGCATAGACACTTCGTTTCTCAGGTGGCTGCGAACTTACCTCAAGTGTTAAAAAAGTTTCAGTGAGAGTTTCTCTCACGTCCCTGAAAATATTAATATATTATATAAATATTTGTTACAATATTTTTCGATATACTTTACCTATCATATTTAATGATCCACTTATTCTGCTTTCTTTTGTATGAATAGGAATGCTCATATGAAATTCTGTATCTGTAAAGAATAATTCAAAAGTAAATGGATCAACTACCTTCCTAGCTAATAATCTACTGTAGAAAGCATAGCTGCTAGTTCTAAAAAAATATGTTCAAAATATCTTAGAAACTAAAGCTTGCTAGAATATATTTAAAAAATAAAGGTATGAAAAAAAATTATAAAAAAAATTAGGCACTTGTTCGTGCGTTTTCTTATTTTTTGAAAATCACAGGAGCAACTGATTATTATTATCTGCCTACTGTATTAAAAAATAACTACTTACTTATTATGATGATGTTGAAGAGGCCGGGCGAGCTTTTTCTGGCAAGAAAGCGGCATTTTTTTTTGAACAAAAAATTTAAACATTTACTTTGAAACGAACAAAATGCCAAAGTATTTGATTAGTGACTAGGTGACACTGTCATCCTAAAAATTCTAACAGGAGGCCTTACTGTACTTTGACCAAATTCGGAACACTCTGTCCTAAGTCGACATCACCTATTACTCTAAACAAAACCACCTACCGGGGGCAATGCTTTACTCAGTAGTGCCACCTTTTCACTGATATTTAACTATTTTGCATTGTTGCCTTTTACGCAAAAAATTGCCTAAATCGAATTTGTCCCCTTAAAAAAGGTAACATCTCTGGTAACATTTTTTAAGTACAATTAACAAAAACGAAATAAACTAAACAAAAGTGTAAAACAGTGAAGTTAGTTAGCTTACCTAAAATGGTAATAAAACATTTAAAAAAAAACGAAAAAGAAAACAAAATTTTACATCAAAAAGAAAAACAAAGGTCATGTGACGCAATTTCACACATGCGCAAAACTGAAAATATTTATTTTTATTTATATTTTAATATTTATTTTTATCTGAATTAACCCAGCATCTGCGCTAAATGTATGGTAGTTGAAGGGGGCCGACTAATGGTATTGAAAAAAATATTTAGTCGGCCGCCCGACCGACTAGTGTGTTTTTAGAATTATTCGTTACCAGTTTTGATCGAGGGGTGAACAGCTCTCACAATCGGTGTAGACATTTCTCACAATCTGTTCACAATCCTTCACAATCTTTACACAATCCCTCCCAATCACCCACAATCTGTCATAATCCTTCACAATCTCTTACAATCTTACCACAATCCTTCACAATCTTACCACAATCCTTCACAATCCCTCACAATCCTTCACAATCTCTCACAATCTTTACACAATCCCTCACAATCTTAGCAAAAGATTGTGGAAAAGATTGTGGATTTTCGCAATCGGCGTACATATTTTGGGGTCAGCTGGTCACCCCTCGGTTATTAAGCAGCAGGGCCGGTAACGGTAAATGAAGAGGGCGGCAAAGGAAACTATAGACATGATGATTTTTTTTTTTGGTCGCAAGAATTTTTGATGGGACGGTGCCGACCCCAACGGCGCGCTACGCCGCTGCACAGTCCTCCACCATCCCTCACAATCTTTCACAATCCCTTCCAATCACCCACAATCTGTCACAATCTCTCACAATCCTTCACAATCTTTCACAATCCTTCACAATCTTACCACAATCCTTCACAATCTTACCACAATCCTTCACAATCCCTCACAATCTTTCACAATCTTGCCACAATCCCTTACAATCTTTCACAATCTTGCCACAATCCCTCACAATCTTTCACAATCTTGCCACAATCTTAGCAAAAGATTGTGGATTTTCACAATCGGTGTACACATTTTGGGTTAGCTGTTCACCCCTCGGTTTTGATTATCCTTTTATGATTTTTAGCATTAAACACTCCACCATCATGTAGCAAAAATCTTAAAATTGCTAACCTAAAACGAACACAACGTGCATGGCAATTTCGAACCGTCATACTTCACTTTAAAATTATAGTACAGTGAATATCGGTTATAACGACATGGAACGGACCGGACCGTTTAATTTCGGTCATTATAACCGAGCGTCGTTATAAAGAAAAGAGGTAACAAAATGGGTTTTATATATAGAACTTGATCGGGACCTTAATATGTCGTCGCTATAACCGATATGTCGTAATATCCGATATCGTTATAGACGATATTCACTGTATTGACTGTTTATATCAAAATTTTTGGTACGAAAGGAAAAATGGAATGAAAGTGCATAGGATTAGCACTAAATTTTCTGAGTACATTATTTTTATTATTATTTCATAAAAATCAAAACGATGGCCGAGTCCCGGTTGGGGGCCGACTACTGGCGCATTTACCCTACCTATTCAAATTTAATGGGTTTTTTTTTAATTGAGGAGGTGAAAAACTTTTAAATTAAGTTGTGTTTTAAACTTCCATTGTCTTCATTATATTTCGATTATCAAAATTCCATGCATAATAAAATATACAAGGTGACAAATTAAAAAGGATCCACCTAGATTTTCTCGAAAATTATCAGGAAATTAAAAAGATGCCGATATACGTCGATATTGTTTGAAAGGGCGACACTTTTTGGCTATCTTGAAATTTTTGTAGTAGGAACCCCCTTCGAGGGGTATACTTTACCATTATATTTTGAATAGGGAAAGTGGGCCTAATGATACCTTGTTTTGAAGCTATCTTGAATACCTTTACAACCTTGCAAAAATTTCGAAAATCCATCGATTAGTTTTTGAGATATTGGCTTTTCAAATTTAACATGGAATGATAAAATAAAAATTAAATCCGAAAAATATAAAATTCTAATTGAATTTTTATTTTATCAGTCCATGTTAAATTTGAAAGTTTGAAGGCAATTATCTCAAAAACTGATGGATATGTTTTTGAAATTTTCACACAGTTGTAAGGACATTTAAAAGGCCTTCAAAACAAGGTATCCCTAGACCCACTTTCCCTATTCAAAATATAGGGGTAAAGTATACCCCTCGAAGGGGGTTCGTGCTACAAAAATATCAAGATCAAGCCAGAAAGTGTCCCCCTTGCAAACAAAATCGACGTGTTTCGGCGTTTTTTTTATTTCCTGATAATTTTCGAGAAAATCCAGGTGGATCCTTTTTAAATTTTCACATAAACAAATATGAACCAACCCATAAGGTAAAAGTATATATATAGACAACAAACATCCGCCCTAAAATGAAAAAGTAACTTAAGCCAAAAAGTAAAACAGTAAAACATTCCTCTTTGATTGTTTTTTTAAATAAAATTTATAAGTTATATAAGTAGATACAGAAAGGTAAAAAATATGACAGAAATAAAAAAAGCGGGAAAATCGGGACAATTTGCATAAAAAGCGGGACTTTAATGGGATTAAAAAAAAGCGGGACCGAGCAACAAAAAGCGGGAGTCTGGCAACCCTGGGGGGGGGGGGGCTTAATAAAAATATAATAAATATAATATGATTTCCGACATAAAGCACGACAAAATGGTATATCTACTGCGGTAGTCACCATACATTTTCCCTGGACGTTTATTATTGACTGACCGTGAGGGGAAGTGAGCGAAAAGTTCACTTTCACGGGTGGGCTTAAGTCACCATCTTTTTCCACGGGCAAATGAATCCAAGGCAGTATTTCTAACCTTACTTTTGGTTGTTAGTTTTGTTTTAAAGAGAAGTGTTTTGATAGTTTAAATTTATATACAGGGTGTTCTCAAAGTTGAGTCGTTTATTTTAACGGGTTGTAGAACTTGTAATCACCAAAAATCATCTATATAAAAGTTGCAGAATAAAGAAGTTATTAACAATTTTAAAAATGTAAAATTTAAAAACTGTATGACCCGACTTTTTATTAATGTTTTGTTTACTGGTGATACTGTGTATGCCTCATTTTGCAGAATACAAATTACTCATCATTTATTCATTCATTGTACGGTTTTCAGTGAGAATTTCGATTTGACCAGTAGTGAATAATTCGCTAAAGTGCGTGATATTTTTGTTTCTTGGGCATTTTATGCGATAAAAATGGCAAACGTATATGAAAACAATGAACTAGTGGACACAATATTAACTTACGGGGATTGCCAACAAAATGCAGCAGCAGCATGTCGTTTGTGCGCGGAAAGTTTTTAAATTTTACATTTTTCGAATTGTTAATAACTTCTTTATTCTGTAACTTTTATATAAATGATTTTTGGTAAAACTACCTCTTTTTGCGAGTTCTACAACCTGTTAAAATAACTGACTTAACTTTGAGAACACCCCGTATATCCCCGTGGAAAAAGATGGTAAATATAAGTTCACCTCACGACCGTTATGATTAGCGCCTTAAGATTTCGTGAGCGATCACCTCAGCTTACCTCACGAACACTCAAGAATAAACGTCCTGCTCTTAACTCGATTATGATAAGAGATAAAAGCCTTAAATTCAAAAGTATAATATTTCCCAAACTTTTAGTCCAAATCGCCGTTGATCTTACAAACTGACGTATCTCAAAAAAATGAAGTTTTGAGATGACCATAATACTACCTTATTGGTGTCGTTCTTTCATCTCACAAAGTGTCGTAACTCAGAAAAATCCTTTAAATAGCACCAAAATCATTAGATCCAAGGACATTTTTACTGATATAAATCCAATATAAACTTTCCCTAAAACTTGAAATTGCTCTCTTGTAAAATTACAATAAATGAGTTACGTCAGTTTGTAAGATCAACAACGACATGTCAAATGTTAATAATTATTTTCAGAGAAGAAATACCTGCTTAATTTAAATCAATAATAATTATTATTCAATACATTATTGTACTTATGAAGATAAGTATATTATTTCAAAGGCAAACGGATCAAAAGCTAATATAAAAAATTGACCATATTTGAAATCAGAAAGAAAAAATGTTACTTAAAAATAAAATAACATACACGGTGATCCCTTTATATTTGACTGATATACATTTAAGCTCTTATACAACTTTTGTGTTTAAAGTTTATTCTCTCTTACCATGGGCGTAGTCAGGGTGGGGCACTTGCCCCCACCCTGGCTTGTCACCTGCCCCATTTTGGCTTTAGCTCATTTAGTAAGATGTTTTATCAAGGTTTATTCGCAATCCCCGCAAGTTAAATTAAGTTTAGGTTATTTGATTGTACATTTTTTTGCATTCTTGCCCCACCCTGAGCGAGACCCTGACTACGCCCATGTCTCTTACCATATTCGAGTTAGGTACTACTAGACCTCTGTATTTTAATTTTACATAAAAGTGAGTTAATCGCGTTTGAATGTTTTAAAACACATGGTGCCTTAGGGAAATATACCGGGTAGACCAAAAAAAACCTGACAATTTTATTTTTATTATAACTTTTGAACTATACCATCGATTTTAATGGGATAAGCTAGCTACACTTGGCAGATAATTAATCAGAGTTTTGGCTAAATATATTTTTTTGTCCGCCATCTTAAAATCCAAGATGGTGGACGAAACTAAATTGTACCCTTCAAAGGTGCTCGTTTATTCTTGTTTTGGGAACATGTTTTAATTATATTTTTTAAATTAGTAAAAAAGATAGGTTCTTGTTACGCACAACAAGGTAAGAATCAGTAAAATCGGTTTGGTGGTTTTAAAAAAATATATTTTTGTTTCAACCATTGTTTTGCATAATATACGATTGCCTTGCCAATCATGGATTTTGAGATGGCGGACAAAAAAATTATATTTAGTTAAAACTTTGATTAATTCTCTGCAAACTGCAGTTTGTCCCATTAAAATCGATTGTATAATTCAAAAGTTATAATGAAAAAAAAATTGTCCGGTTTTTTTTTGGCCCACCCGGTATAATGCTAATTTTTTTAAACGAAAACTCAAATTTTTTGAACTTTTTTGATTACGATAGCAGGGCGGAGTAGGGGCGGGATTTATTATCCACTCCTACAAATCCTGCATAGACAACATTTATACAAATCTTGATATTTTTACCTCTTTGATCTTCAATCCACATACATCTGATCACACTGCACAAAAACTAATATTTGATTGTGGAATAACAAAAAATAGTCGGTCTTATACAGAAAACAAAGAAATTTTCAAGTTTTTGCTGAGCGAAGTTGACTGACAACCAGTCTTTAGCTGCCACTTAGCAGATATTGATAAACAGTGGAACACTTTCATTAATATTTTTCAAACTATCTTTTTTCAATGTTTTCCTGAAAAATCATTCTGTACAAAATCAAAAAAAATCAAATTGGGTACAAACGCCAAAGATAATTGAGTTAAAAAATAGGCTTGATATTCTCTATACCGTAAGTGCAAAAGTATCATGGCAAATAGTTAAAGAGATAAAGGGTGGCTCAAAAAAATCAAAATTAGGTTTACAAGGAGAACCTCAGAAACTGAGCAATGATATAAACAAATATATGGCAGATGCAGCTCCAAATGCGGTAAAAAAGATAAATTCAGTTGATAACTTTTCAATAAATATAAAAAAAAATATAGAATGTATGTATCTTTCTTCGGTGTCTGAATCAGAAATACTGAATATCATAAAAAATTTTTAAAAATAAACATAGTTTTGGTCACGACGAGATTTCAACTTATTCAATAAAATATGTTTCATCCGAAATAGCAGGACCACTGTATTTTTTAATTAATAATTCTTTCAGGTATGGTTAATTTCCACAACAACTGAAAGTGGCAATTGTCAAACCACTGCATAAGAAAGGAGATCCTTCAAAAATAGAGAATTATCGCCCGATAAGCCTTCTCTCATCCTTCAAATGCAATGTGTAACAGATTGCAAAATTTCTTTATGAAGAATAACTTAATAAACAGCTCTCAGCATGGATTTCTTAAAGGCAGATCAGTTGAGACCGCAACATATGACTTTATCACTAAAATCATAGAGCACTTAGAGGCAAAAAAGAAAACATTAGGAGCTTTTTTAGATCTTTCTAAAGCTTTTGACAGCCTTGATCACAATTTGCTATTGGAAAGACTCAAAATGTATGGAATACAAGGCCCTGCTTTAAAGTGGATAGAGTCATATCTTAAAGGGTCTGTCTGGATACAGATGGCTCAAAAACCTCAGAGTCCATCAACATCACCCTAGGAATTCCTCAAGGAAGTGTGTTGGGCCCATTCCTCTTTCTTGTATATATAAATGACCTAGCTGAAGCTGTCACAAATAAATCAACAGATCTCTTAAACTTTGCTGATGACACAAATGGACTTTTCTGTGGCGTGACTCTTGAGGCACTTTTTGAAATAGCAAAGGATGGTTTGTGTAAGGCTGAGAGGTGGTTTAGCGGGAATAAACTCTTGTTGAACAGTGACAAGACAGTTATTGTTTGTTTCAGAGCAGCACAGTCGCGTGAGCACTATCCTGAGACCCTACAACTCCTTGCACAGAATGTTAAACCATCTGAATTTGTTAAATTTTTAGGGTTTTACATAGACCAACATTTCACATGGGGGGTTCAAATACAAAATGTCTTAAAAAAGTTAGGTTCAGCTTGTTATTCAATAAGAATTTTGAAAGACTATCTGCAACAAGATGTGCTGCTCTCTGTATATTATGCAAATTTCTACTCAATAATGCGCTATGGAGTGATATTCTGGGGGGAGCTGAGGGAGCATCAGATGTATTTACCTTACAAAAAAGAGAAGGCTAGAGATTCCTGTAGAGGTAAATTTAAAACCTTAAATATTCTTACTTTCACTGATGTCTATATATTTGAGTGTATCATGTTTGTTTTTAACAATTTTCAATGCTTCAATCACCTTTTACCGAGTCACGAGCACAACACCAGAGGCTCAAACCTTAATATTCCGGCCCATAGGTTGTCTTTAACAGAACGCAGCCCACTCTATGTGTGTGTAAAATTTTTTAACAATCTTTCAAGAGATATACAAAGTGAGCAAAACATAAAAGCTTTCAAAAAAAAGGTTTTTTCTCATCTGGTCAATTTAGAACCATATTCTGTTGAGGATTTCTTTACTAGGCCTTCTTAACCTTTTTAAATTATGTTGTCATTGAATGGTATTTTTAAAATGTTTGCTCTTTTGAGCTTCTAATTGTTTATTTTTGTATTTTTTTAAATGTAATGTATTTCACACTTTACAAAACCTTTCAGATAACTTTAGTATTAAGTGTAGAGATTATCATAGTTGTATTAAGCTACTGAAATTTAAAATTTTAAATATTCACATTTTTAAATCAAAAACGTAAATTTTTCTTGAGATAGGTTTATTGATGGGTTTTTGACACTATTTGCTCAATTACACTGTAAAAATTTTTGCAAATAAAGATCTACTCTACTCTACTCTCTACTCTCTACTCTACTCGACAAATATTGGTCTAAATTTTTTGAGGAAGTTTAACTTACCCTATGGATAACTAAAAACTACTCAATTAAAGAGTTTCCGCCAACAAACGTCTGCGTACGCATATTTTCTTTAATAAATATCCACCTTTAGAGTGTTAAGAATTGTAAGAGGATTTAAATATTTTTTTGTTTTAGCTTGAAGATGCAGATTTGAAAAATGATGTACAAGAAGAAAACAGGAATGGCTTACTGAAAAATGAAACCGGTAATTCTTACAGTTTTTTTACAATATAAAAGCTTTTGTATAATATTAGTGTTCACATAAAGAAAACAAAAGATAGACATTTATATTGGTTACAAGCATAAACATACCTACTACAAAAAGAACATAATTTAGCCTTTCTCTCACTTTTACACTAAACAAAAATATTTTTAGCATAAGAATTGTACTTGCATTACCGTTTGAGAAATAAAGCTAACACATCTTAGTAGCCCTAACAAAGATAGTTATTACATTTTATAAACAAGCTACCAATTAATTGACCCTGAAAAAGTAATATTGATTTTCTCCAACGCCAGCGCATTCTGTTTGTGGAAACTTGGAATAATGGAGTTATTTTCGCGATATTTTAATAACGGTATTGTATATCTGAGGGCACGGCAGTGCCTCGCCAAGTTCGCGCGCCGTACCATCTTTTCTTGAAACATTTCAGCCGATCAAACAAGTTTCATGGCTAATCGGGCAAAAAGGAGTTTTTTATTTCCCGTATATTTTTCCGTGGGTAGCTTGAAAGCTTAACCTCACGGGGGTCCAAGATCTAATGGACACCTAATAAGTGTTGACAGTTAACCGTTTCGTCCTTATGGGACTCCTCAGAACACTGCTGGTCAAGTGACAAATCTTGCGAAGTTAATCAGACGGTTTTGTCACTAATTAAATGTAATTAGTGAGCGAACTATAGGGAGAGGCGCCATCTACCGAGATACGAGAGAAACAAAAAACAAAAAGCAGGGAAAAACACTGCTATACAATATCGAACAATGAAAAGATCGAATGCAAATAAAAGAAAACAACTATAGTCCGTGACCTACGACAGCTCTTTGTCTTTTCAGGCCGGATCAACGCACTTTGCATTTTTACCCGTCATCAAGACTGTGAGCGTCTGATATTTGACCTATCTAGAACTCTACTTCGGAATGAACTACGAATCTCACTTTGCACAGTCGTAGATCTTCATGCCGTTAGCAATCCCTCGAAGTTTCATGGAATTCCATAAAGTAGTAAAGTAGTTACGAAATTTCAAAAAACGTCGAAATTGCCACTCACTTACTCACGCACTCATTCATCTATAGATCATCAAAATTCTACTGTACTTCCAGACATGCTACAAAGCTGAAATTTGGCAGACTGATAGAAATTATGACCAAACCCCTGGAAAAAATCGAGAAACCCTAAGTTATGTAAAAGAAATGCTAGAGAGCTGAGCTTTGGCAGACTGATAGAAACTATGATAAAACTATAGGAAAAAATTAAAACACCCCAAAATTCTCATTTACTTCTCTCCCCTATAAATGTAAAGTTATGTAAAAGTAACATTGCCCACTTCTAGACATGCTAGAGAGCTGAGCTTTGGAAGGCCGATAGTACCTATGATAGAGCTATAGATAAAAATTAAAACACCCCAAAATTCTAATTTATTTCCCTCCCCTATAAATGTGAAGTTATGTAAAAGTGACAATGCCCACTTCCAGAAACGCTAAAGGGCTGAGCTTTGAAAGGCTGATAGAAACTCTGATAAAACCATGGGAAAAAATTTAAAAATCCCAAAAATTTTATTTACTCTCCTCCCCTATAAATGTAAAGTTATGTAAAAGTAACATTACCCACTTCCAGAAACGCTAGAGAGCTGAGCATTGAAAGACTGATAGGAACTATGATAAAACTATAGGAAAAAATTTAAAAACACGAAAATTTTAATTTAATTCCCTCCCCTATACATGTAAAGTTATGTAAAAGCAACATTGTCCACTTTTAGAAACACTAGAGAGCTGACCGTTAAACTGATAATGGTGGCATTATAATAAGTGTTTTCCAAAAATTTGGTTTTAGAAACTTCTATAACCCTTGAAAATGGCTAGTAAAGCCGAAACGCATTGGGTTAATGGTTTTTAGAAATAAATTAAGCATAATTTAATCCGAACTACGCTTTTTATTTCTCAGCCTATCAGAAATTTGTGGAGTGAGGACGTTTTTCCTTAAGATTCATTTCAAATTGAAAAATGCTCCACGTAGGAGGGTTGGAATCACAATAAATTTCTTGACAGATTTAGAAAAAAAAAATTATAAAAAAAAAGAATAAACAAAAAGTTTTTTTAAGGAGCAGTTTTCCAATATTTCGTAGGTTTGACTGAGTTGAGACTGATTTAATACGTTTTTAATTACGGTTGATTCAATAAGGTCCATGGTATTTGTATGAATTTTTGTTGACAAGGTGGTAAACAAGAAGAAATTAAAATAGGCCGGTATCAGAATAATATTTTGGAACTCGATCTATTTACAGCTTATTAAACTGGAATTTCAAAAATTATTATTATTATTATTGTTTAAAATATATTTTATTTTTATTTTACGACAAAAAACAAAAAATGTTTTTTACAATTTTATGTCAAATACTTCAGAAATAATACTTCAGAAATAATTTAAAAAAATTCCGGCACACAAGTTTTTCACTGGAAATAGGAAAAATATCTTATTTTATTCTGTTTTAAATAAGACAAAAAAAAAGTTGTGTGTGCAGAAGTGTAAACTTCAACAAGGCGAAATTAATAATACTGTGGACTGGCCTTCATCTGCATCATCATATCGCTCGCTGAATGTTTATCTCACAGTTAGTCGACTTGAGCCGAGTTCACCCGAATGAGCGTTACATAGCCGAGCCTGACGGCTCAGTTCAATTCAGTACCAACAAAAACTGCTAAACGCGCCTAAAGAAGTTTACACTTCAAAAAGTCAGCAATACAAACTTTTTTGAAGGAGAACTTTAATACCTATATACAGGGTGTCCCATGACTTAGGGGCCATAATGCAGCAGATGAGAGAGGAGGTTATTTCCGAGAAAAAAGTTTATATAACATAGGGGTCAACACACATCTATTTATAAGATATGGGATTTTTAAAGTTAGAGGAGTGGGGGGAAAAAGGATTTTACAAAAAACAGAAAATCTGTCACAGCCAGCTGAACACTCAGCTAGTTGTGATTCAAAAATGTGGTATTCCTTTTTTTGATAAAATTACAAGTTGATGAGATACAGGCTGTCAAAGTAACCTCCAAGAACGTATAAAAAATATTATTTTTTAAAAAAATAAATTTTTGCTTACTTATTCTTTTAAAAAATATTAACAATATTTTTTTA